>OY294053.1:29201567-29348140 GCA_958510825.1 Brachypterus glaber
AAACCAATTGTGCCTCACTAGAGTGAATTGTACAAACCCTACCGTAAATAGGGACTTCCGCCTACATATGTGAGTATTTTAGCTTAAAATGTTACGTTGTTAATGTAATAAATATACTATAATTATCACTGATAGGTATTTTTACCTGTATTTCATTATTTTACTTTTCTGCTCGTTATCATGACAGCAAGCAGAAAAGTGATTTTTTGCGCGCTTACAGTGTAGGCAACCGGCATGTCAATCGTAAAACAGCTGTCAGTTATATGCGACGAGACCAAAATGTTGGTCCGCAATTTTTTTAATACAAAATTATTATTTATTTTGAATCAAATCTCAGTTTCGTGTTCTAAATATTTGTGTGCTATATATTTGTTGTTACGAAGGAATTATTGACAGTTACTGTGATTAGGATTTTACTTTTACACCAACAGATTTACAGAAAATTGTACTTAGGTGCTGCGACCTTATAATTACTGTCTGAAATTTAGATCGTAGAAAAAATATTGTTTGTATTACGAGCGCAAAATGTGATTTCTGCTTTCGCGTGATTGCTGATCTCGGCTAGACGCCTCGATCAGCAGAAATCAGTTATATTGCGCTCTTAATACAAAAATAATTATTTTATAGGTAATTGGCCATGGCACGCTGCTATTTATCGTAGCTTTAGCCCAATAATAGAATATACTTGTGGAGGCACCCTAATAACAAAAAGGCACATTCTAACAGCGGGACATTGTGTTATACATGCTCCAACGAAGTCATACATTGACAGAGATCAACTTATAATATATTTAGGTAAAATAATATTCCATATATAAAATTAGACTTCCAATTTTATAAAAAAATGCTTTGTATTTCGTTAAAGATTTTAACAAATTTTTGAATATAAAAAATATACATATCATCCATCCATTTGGTATACACTGGTGTCCGTTAAAATTTTATATATTTTCTTAAGAAAAAAACTATCGTTGAAACGGACAGAAGATTTTTAAAATTTCTAATTAAGTAGGTATCATGTCCCATATAGTTTTACGTTTTACGATAGATATCCCCAGGATGTTTGTTACTAAACGGGAAATTTCGACTTCTCCAGGATATACTTTTGTTACTAAACGGGCGACTTCCGAACCCGTATATCCCATGGATATACCACGTATATCCCAAATGTTTTTTGTGTGTCCCAGGGTTATCCCGAGGGTATTTTCCGGGGACACTCTGCCTGTATATCCCAGGGATATCCTCAGGACATACCTTTCGGGATATCCTAGGGATATACGACTAATGTCCCGGGACATGCGATATTAAAAGGACATTGAGAGGATATCCGGAGAATATTGTGTGTTATATGGGGTTTTACATGAAAAAAAAAATGTAAAAAAATTAAATTGACCTTGTGAAACTTTTTTTATTTATTGGTTTATTATTATTGATTTGCTTCCAAATTTTTTTTACACGCTCTATAAAAAAATATTAACTTTTTAGGTAAATATAATTTAAGATACCACACGGACGGTATCCAGCAAAAGGACGTATCTGCTATTTACATACATCCGAATTTTAACCTCTCTAGTTTTACGAAAAACGACATAACCATTTTAAAATTATCTACAGCAGTAAAGTATACAGATTATGTTAGACCGATTTGCCTTTGGCAGGAAAATCAGAGTTTGGAGAGCATTCTTAATAAACTAGGTAAGTTTTTTGGGTTTCCGTACCTCAAAAACAAAAAATGGACCCTTCTAAGATCGCTTGGTTGTCTGTCTATGAAATGGACTCTCCCTTGCGACTTTACAATCACGCTGAAAAAACTCTGGAAACATTCTAATAACATTTTGTAATCATGCTGTTACCAGAGTATTTCTAGAGTGTATTTGTGCCCTTTATCCATAACGTTCCCAGAGTAAAATCAGAGCGTTTTCAGAGTGTTTTCGTTTGGACTTTTTTTTTTTTTTTTTTTTAAAAAGTCCAAACGAAAACACTCTGAAAACGCTCTGATTTAAAAAAAAAAAGTCCAAACCCATCTACTGTGAATCAAGCCTGGAACCACTCTGATTCAACTCTGACAAAATGGCACAAAACCACTCTGGAAACACGTTGGCAGCAGAATGTTTTCACTCTGACTCTGTTTCCAGAGTGTTTCCAGAGTAAGTTGAAGGTCGCAAGGGCTGTCTGTAAAAGTTATTTATCTCAGAAACTATAATATATTATAAGAAAATTATCTATCTGTCGTTAAAATCAAATGGACAGGAAACACTGAATAGTACCATTTCATCCTTTTTGGGAATTATCAGCACTGTGTATCCTGTATGTTGTCAATATTCGAATAAAACGTTAGATAGATATAAACGCATGGTGCCATCTATTGATGTGGCCACTGTTATCTGTTCATCAACTATTCGTGGCAACTGTGAAAATGACTGCTCATGGTCATACCTTACCACTCTTTAAACGCACCAACCGATAAATATGAAATAGAGAAAACGCAATATACTATCCACTGTAAATTTACTCCTAAGAGGATAGTGTTGAATGCAAAGCATTAAATATCTTCACTGCTTTTTTTTTAGGGACAGTTGTAGGGTGGGGCTTCAGCGACGTAAGAATGAAGCCCTCGGACGAGTTACAACAAACCCAAGTTCCCGTTGTGTCCACAGAAACCTGTATTTTGAGTTATGCCAGTTTTTATGGGCACGTTTTAAATGGACACAACTACTGTGCTGGATATGAGAACGGTAAGAACTACACTGGTAAAAATGTGAGTGGTGCGGCGAAAAAAAAATCGATTAATTTTTTTGCGTTAATGAACGTAGAAATGTACAATGCATCGAAAACCGCAAAAATAAAAAAATCGATTTTTTTTTGCTAATAGCGGGTGGGAGAAAATTCCGGGGACATCCCGAGGACATCCCCTGAGTACGTCCCTGGCATGTACGAAGGACATACCAGATATCCTTGGGATATACGAAATATATCCTCAGGACATACCTTTCGGGATATCCTTGGGATATACGCAACATATCCTCAGGACATACCTTTCGGGATATCCTTGGGATATACCACTAATGTCCCGGGACATGCGACATTAAAAGGACATTGAGAGGGTATGCGGGGGATATTGTGTGTTATATGGGTAATTCCATCATATTTAATACGTATTTTTTGGAATTTTGAGGCCATCAAAATGATTACTATTTGTTGGTCTTTTTACCCCTTAAAATAAAAAAAAATCGACTTAATGGGAGCAGGTCGAAGTTTATTAACCTCTTCGGATCTTCGGTATCACTATTCTAGTATAAATTTAACGTTAGGTAAACTAACGTTTCCTAACGTTGGATTAACGTTTCCTAACGTTGGATTAACGTTTATCTAACGTTTGATAAAACTTCTAACGTTAGATAAACACGAGATAGCACAGGTTTATACAATGGATATCCCCAGAATATCCGTTTTGGGATTTCCAGGATATACTTTGTTGCTAAACGGGAAGCCGAGCGACTTCCGAACCATATATCCCAAGGATATCCCGAAAGATATGTCCTGAGGATATACTGTAGCCGTCTTTAGGACAGACGTACATGTTTTTAACAAAAAAATGTATTTTTTTGTTATTTTTTTGAAAATTATTTAGTTAGTTTTTGGAAAATGCAATATACCATTTACTGTGAACAATATATAAAGGAATGCGTAGCATTACATATCTTCATGGCTTGTTTAAATGTAAGCTAATAGTTTAACAAAAAATATTAAAAGCAATACTATTTGATAGCCACTTTTGTCGGGAACATTTAGGGCCACTTGCACCAACGATGGTTTAACTTTAAACTTGGATTAAATTGAGGGTCAACCAATCAGAACGCAGCATTTTTAACTTAAACTCGGTTTAGTCGAGATAATCCCAGATCAAAAGTTGGTGCAAGTGACCCTTAAACATTTTAAGTATTTGTACATGATTAGGAACTTACTTATCTACGAAATATATTTCCTTTTTGCTCACCAAATTGTCCAACAGAGAAAACCACAATATAAATATTTAATAATAACTGTGGAAAAAACTTATATACATAAACAGACCACAAACACCGATAATAACATCCGCCATTAGTCACGAAAAACGCGGTAAATTTAAAATAATGAAGGAAACGTCATCGTAGGATATCCTAGGGACATCCGAAAGGACATCCACGTTAGACTATAACGTTAGGCATCTAACATACAAACCACATTCATCTAACGTTATGAAAAAACCTATCGATAGGTTTGGATGTTCTAAAGTTATTTTCCACCAGGGTAGTGATACCAGACGTTGTTTAATTTTTTTATAGGGATAGGTAAATCTAAGTACTTTTTCTCATCTTTTTGTGTACATACACACATACACACATGTGTGTAATAACTCATTTCCAAAAAAAAATAAACTATCTCACTTTTGTATTGAGGTTGGGAATAAGGACACTAGATCTAGTCTGCCTTGCTAAGCTGAAAGGTCCTATCTGTATATGTAAACGCTTGTAGATAGGACCTTTCGGCTTAGCTTAGCTTAGCACGGCAGTAGTGTCCTCTATAGAGTAATATTTTTTTAAACTTTTTTTGTGATTCAGTGTAATTTGTTCATTTTAGGCACAACCATTTGTAATGGAGACTCAGGCGGTGGTATGTTCTTTCCTATATCCACTAGAAACAGGAATTCTGAAACAAAATGGCAGATACGGGGTATTGTGTCACTCGGTGTTCCAAAAGACAGTAATGTAAATGTTTGTCAAGGAAATCATTATACCGTTTTTACTGACGTGACCAGTTATTTATTTTGGATTCAAGAGACGGTTAAAAAATAGGGGATATGTAGGATCAGGACTGGTTTACTAAAGATGCTGACCTACACAGATAAAAATCACACAATCACACAATAAGTTATGTAAAATTTTACATAACTTATTACCCAGACAGCACAAAGATGACTTAAAGAGATCTTAAAGATGTCGTAGCTCGTCATTCAAGACGTCTTAAGAACGTCGGTTTTCGCCGTATATGCATCTTAAAGACGTCTTAACGACGTCGTATGTTACAAAAGGTAACGTGTTTAAGACGCCTTGCACAGGCGACTTTACAACATAATACCCCCTCCCAGATATCCTTTTTATGTCTTTAGGCGTCCAGACATAATTAAGATCTAAAAAATATGTCTTTAAGATATCATGTGCTGTCTGGGTACTAGATTTTTAAAATTTTTATAATATATTATTTATCTTTACATAACTTATTACTATACTTTTAAGTTTTTCATAATATATTATGTATTTTCACATGATAAATTATGTAGATTATGTAAATTATGCTTTATTATTATTCAAGAATATTGTTAACGTTAAGTTATGTAACGTTTACGTAATATTTTCCATAAAGTTTTATTTCACATAAATTTTTACAGAATATGTTTCATAAAATTTTATTTTATATTTTTTACAGAATATGCCCCGTAAAATTTAGAATATGACGCATTGTGTTGCGCACTAGAAGACTTATTTAATTTAATTTAAATTATTTCTAGTGGATATTTGGTTTGGATACGGCTTAAACTTTACTCAGCAAAAATTTATGTCAAATAATATAATATTAAATTCGAGGGTCGAACCACTAAAACTGCTGCGATTATAGCTGCTGAATAATAGGTTATAAAGGACAAAAAGATAGATAGATAAGATAAATTTATTACAAAAAATACAAAAATATTGAAAAAATTGAAAGAATTTAAATTGTCAAAATTAGGCTAAAGAGTCACACTTAGCGCATCACGAGTATTAAATGATGCATTGTTGTCAGGTTTACGATAACACAAAATTGTTAAAGATTTTTTATGTATTTTTTTTCTTTACTATTAACAAACAAACAAACAAACCTTGTAAACAGTTTTTTTTCGTCATTTCTTTTTATCATTTTGCCTGTTTTAAACAAAAAAATATTTTTCTCATTTAGCCAAAAACTACCTTTAAAACGATATCCTTTAATTTTTTTCATTTTCTGCATCATATCATGAGATTTTTCCTTCGATGTTTTAATTCGGTTGGATGTTAATTAAGGTAAACTTAACATAATATTAAAATTAAATTAAACTAGAACGTTTTTTATTAAAAATACACACAGAAAAATTTTACTTTGTAAAAAGTTCTAGGGGTTAAAATTGTTTACCATTACTGCTAACTAGAACATTGTACATTCGCGAAAATGATCAAGTAACTGCTTGACGAAACAATTTTAACCCAGTATGTGCTTAAATAATTGAATCAGTTATTTCTAAAACATCCTAACTCAAAAACCGATATTTAATAATGCGCTAAGTACAAAAAATAGAAATTTGAGTAAACACTTGTTTAGTGTGCAGTAACAGTTACTGAACACAAGACAACTATTTACTAAATTCCTATTTTTTTGCACTTATTAAATATCGGTTTTTGACTTAGAGTGTTTTAGAAATAACCGATTCAATTAAGCACACTAATGTTACATTATAGGCATGCATCGTAGGATTTTAAGCACGCAAATACTTAATTTTAAACATCCTGCTGGATCTTTGTTACTAAAGTTTATTTTTTTAAGGTATAGTTATTTTAAACCTTCCCGCTTGTAAACAATCTCGAAATTACCATAGCAATGTAAGATACGCATGCGTCGTAAGCGAAATGACTAGGCCCAATTTACACAACCGTAAAACGTTAACGTGCCATTAACAGGACAAAACAATGGTTTATTCCTCTAAATTATTGGAATAAAAGCGATTTTATAAGCAAATTTTATTTCTACAGGAATACAAATGTGTTTTTTAGCAACAGCTTTATCAATTATCTTTTTTTACATCAAAACATCATAAAAACAAAGTAAGTAAACAAAAATTATAAATTTTGGTTATGTTGACATTCAAAACAAGCCACATGCTTCAGTGTAAATCGGACTTTGTGGAGTATTTAGCGGCAAATTTAAAATAACTATAGCTTAAAAAAATAAACTTTAGTAGTACCAGTCTGGTATCTAATTAAATCGTTGAGTATTTATTAAAAGGGGGTCATTAACAGTTGCTTTTGAGAAAACAGTAAAAAAACTATTTATTTAATTTATGTATATACCATTGCTTTAAACTAAAATGTCTTGTCCTAACATCAAATTATTAATAAATTATAATTATAAACCTTAAAAAAGGAGCTATAAACTTTTACCGTTTTTATCATAGAAAAAATAACATAACCCTTTTGAAACTGAATCAAAAACTTGCATACAAAACCCTTGCGACTCTACAATCACGCTGAAAAAACTCTGGAAACATTCTAATAACATTTTGTAATCATGCTGTTACCAGAGTATTTCCAGAGTGTATTTGTGCCCTTTATCCATAACGTTCCCAGAGTAAAATCAGAGCGTTTTCAGAGTGTTTTCGTTTGGACTTTTTTTTTTTTTTAAGTCCAAACGAAAACACTCTGAAAACGCTCTGATTTAAAAAAAAAAAGTCCAAACCCACTTTGGATCTACTGTGAATCAAGCCTGGAATCACTCTGATTCAGCTCTGACAAAATGGCACAAAACCACTCTGGAAACACGTTGGCAGCAGAATGTTTTCACTCTGACTCTGTTTCCAGAGTGTTTCCAGAGTAAGTTGAAGGTCGCAAGGGAAGGTTTAAAGTAATTTTATTTTAAAAATCCTGATCTCAGCTTAACTTAAAGCATATAAAAACCTAATCATAATACATAATATAAGTATAATAGTCATATAATTATGACAATTTAATTATTTTTTCTGAGATATTGCCCCACCTGTTCACGGTCCACATTTTTTTATTTAACCATTAACTGGTCCAGCGTTGCCCAACAGACTTTTATCCGTGTCTGAATTATGCAGTGACTCATTTGCGAACGTGTGCTAAAAAGCGAGGATCATACCAATTCGGGTGCGGTTCGCATAATTCCGTCTGAGGGAATCCCTTATACGAGAGCAGCATAATACGTTTTAGGTATGAGTCACTGCAGTCTAATTCAGGCACGGATAATACGCGATATTAATAATTAACAAGCCGTGAAGATATGTAATGCTACGCATTCCATTATATACTATTCATAGTAAATGGTATATTACATTTTTGTTCAAATACAAAAATCAAAAAAAAAAAAAAACAAAAAAAAATTAAAATAAAAAAAGAAAAAAAATCATTTTATTTTCTTTTTGCAAAAGACGAAAAAAAATTGAAAAAAAAAAGTTTAAAAAAATGATAGTTTTTACTCGGTTTTTTAATTTTTTGTTTTTGGGGGGATTACTTTCAAAATTGGTAGAATTGATCCTTTTTTCGATTTTTTTATAAGTTTAACCCCCCATAACTTTTTGGGGGGATTACTTTCAAACACAATAGGGATCTTCCCCTCAAAAAACTTATTTTTTCCTGACAATTTCAAGTCGATCGGATTATTCGTTCTTGAGTTATCGTGACATCAGACGAACGGACGGACAAAAAAAAGTTTCTTATTTTTTCATCAAATGAATATATGAATATGAATGAATTATATCCAAGAATTTTTTGGAAAATTCAAAACTATAGTATAATACTATTCTAGCACGCGTTGTGAATAGTATAATAATAACTATTATGAAGTGATAACATTTTCACTTTTTTCTATTGAAATTTTATTTAAATTATTAATTTATGTTGTTTTGTTTTAATGACGTTAGTTTTTAAATATCTTAATTTCATAATGTTTTAAATATAATATTTTTAATATCCAAGTTGAATAAAACATTTACCTAGTTTATTTGCAGTTTTGTTATGTTTTTGCCTCTCTCAGTGCACATCCACAGGGTCGCATAAGAAGCATAATACATAAGAATGCAATGCCTTGATTAGCTTGATGTTACGTCATGTATCTTGTAAGCCAATCACGGTACCGCATTCTTATGTATTATGCTTGTTATGCGAGCCTCTGGCTGTGCACCCCCAGCAGGCGTTGTCTGAGAACGTTTACGTAACAAATGTGAACCGGGCTAGCTAAGGGAACGTTCAAGTATTACGTAACGCAAATTTTGATCATTTTGGACCCCTCCCTGTAACGCTATTTGCCTATACCATTAACATGGGCGTTACACTCCAAAATGACCCCCCCAGGAGCGTTACGTAATACTTGAACGTTCCCTAAGGGTTAAAGTTATAAATCAGGACATTTTATGATTGCAATAACGTTACATATGCTTGAATATTTTTTTGTGTGTAGGTAATAACATAATATTAAGTTCTTTTCATGACACTTAAAATAAAGGAATTATATTTAGCAACATCAGTGAAAATTGCGTATTCGTTAGCGTTACACTGCACTTTTCCTTGTTGAGCTATCCCCAAGGAAACCAAGCCACGTAACTGCCAAACGGTGGTTGAACCTCTGGTGCCGTCTCTAGGGAATACCATTCCACTTCCAGAGTCCCCGCTACACACTGAGGTTCCTACAAAAAAATCTTTAAAACTCATATAGTTAAAAAGTAATAAAAGGAGAATGACTATATTTAACAGGATCGTCCTCGCCTCGTTTACCGCTGTTGCATATGGGAGATTCTCCCAAAACTTTATCTTTTAAGTTTAAAAATAAAAAATATTTTTTTTAAACGCGCCAACATCGTGAAATTATTTTAAAGTATGTATGTAATAAATAATAAAAAATATTCTTTTTCTTTAAGCGTACTAAAATATTCATATTTTATAACTGAACGCACTAGTTAGAAGTGATCTATTTTTTTACAGTAAAAAAATGAGTTCATTGTTGTACGCCGTAAAAAAAAAGTTAGATAGCAAAACCACCACTGGTGGCAGCACTTTTTGACTTTGATGACAGCCATACTTCAAACTTGTTTGTTTATTATGCAAACAGGTGGTTGACTCGAGATTCTGTGCAAAAACCTTGTGTGAAATTGATTAAAAATGATTGAAGAAGAATATATGGTTTATACACCTACAAATCTCTCCGAAATTGCAAATGTTACATTAGACAAGTTACCATCGAAATCGCGAAAAGTGTACGATTTAGCCTACGAAAAAAAATTAAAATGGGCTAAGGAAGGTTTATTTCGAAAGGGTTTTATTGGCTTATTTTAATAAAAAAGACATACTTTATTAGTACGTAGGGCATAGTCAGTGTCACTACTTGGTGTAAATGTGTTTGGACCTAAATTAAACTTTATCTTACCATTTTTAAACCCAGCGCAGAAGTTATTTTCGTGAGTATATTGTGAGAAAAACTGCCTATTTGAGTAAATACACGTTTCTTTTGAAACTATCGGCATTTCGGTTTTTTTCAAAATATTTGAAATTTTTAGAGATTCATCTATACCCCAACCTACAACAGTTCCTAAAAAAAAAACGAAGTAATTCTTTAGAGCCGTTACAAAGAAAACAATAAAAATATATTTTTTCTACGACTGTCTTAGAATGTTAGTGGAATCGCAAAGAAAACTCTTACGGTATATAACACCCAGGTAGCAAAATAACATGAAATTCACGTGAAAGTCACGTTAATATGTGACATGTGATGTTAAGATTGTAGTCTCATTTAACAAGAATGTAGCATGGTGGGGATGTCCTAAGTCCGCCCCTAATAACATCACACAATGACATCCCGAAAATAACGTGTTTGTGACATCATAAATCCACATTCCTGTTATATCTAATAAATATCTTATGGATGCCGTTACTGGTACTTTAATATTTAAATAATATTTTAGGATATTAGCTTTTTCTAAATTAAAACCATTAAAAACGCTATAACCCTATAAAAAAATCGGATTTAAAATCAATCAGTAATTGAAACAATCACAGATTGAAACAGATAGATTCTAAATACGAAATTGCAGATTAAGCGGAGAATATATCCTTTAATCCGTGTCCGTGGTCTTGAGAAGCCCGGCAGCCCCCTATCCATTGAAAATCGTATAATGTGTATACAATTTCCTTATAATAATTTACTCTATCAACATCATCTTATATCGATTTTTTTGCTTCGAACGTCGGTGAGAAGCAAAATAACATGACATTCACGTGAAAGCCACGTTAATATGTGACATGCGATATATTCACAGCGTTGCTAAATATTTGTTATTTAATAACATGGTTGTCACGTCACACGTATTACGTTGCAAATGTGATGTTAAATACATGTTATTTTTCAATATTATGTGATGTTATAATTTAGTTTAAAAATACACCCAAAAGTGATGTTAATTTCTTGTAATATAACATCCCTTGCTACCTGGGCACATTCCGTAAGCGCATGAAATTGGATTTAAATTATTGTTTTTTATTAAAACTTTTGGTTATTATGTAATTTATAAAAAAAGAATCTATAAAACTTCAGTCGTAGAAAAAGTATAGACTGCAACACGTGTAGAATAGCTAGAATATACAATTCCTTCTTCAGTAAACTACCTTATTATTCTTACCTAATTTGTTTTTGATATGTTCATAATCAGTCTTTCCCTCCCAAAGACATACGGGTGTTATATAGTCATTAAACTCTACAGCATTATCCAAGGTCAAAACCGCGATATCGTTAAAAAAGTTTAAATTTTCATACTGAGGATGGACTGTTAGTTCTTTTATTCCAACAGATGTTACTTTATCATACTTTAAAAGGTCATATTTACCTAAAAAATATAAACAGTTTGGCTATGATTTTTTGTAGCTGACTCAACGTGCGTTTTTCTCAAAATTATTCTTTTAGCAGGTAGAATATGACATTAAAAATATAGTTCATTCAAAATCATTAAATATAACTCAAAATCTTAACGCAATAGCTTTAAAAATAAAAAAAGTTAAAAATAGATTTATATACTTTTAGAAAAAACGCACAGTGTGCAAATAATATTAAAAAACAGAAAATATTTGTTTACCTAGTTGTACTTGAATGTATTCCTTTTCGACCGGGGTGTTTTGTCGGTACTTTGTGACACAATGTGCGGCTGTAACTACATGCCTGTCGCTAACTAAAGTACCCCCGCATATATATTCCAGCCTTGTGGCTACTTTGGCACTGTACAAGGCTACATGCCAAGGCCATTCCCCTAAAAAGAATCTGGTTTATAACTCCTATCAACTTTCATAAAAGGTTAATACTTAACGTTTGACAATAACTTTATGTGGAAGTTTTTTTAATTTCCATATAAAGTTACTTCATGAAGTTATTGTGTAGCTTGCTATGAAAGTTACATAAACTTCCATAGAAACGTTAAAGATTAACTTTGCATGGAAGTTATATACACGTCTAAATAAAGTTACATTTCTGACGTTATTATGTGATTTTTTATAGATGTTTATATAACTTTCATGCAAAGGTAATTCTGACGTTATTATTTAACTTACTATAGAAGTTATATAAACGTTTATATAAAGTTACATTTCTAACGTTATTATGTGACTTTTTATAGATGTTATTTAGGGCCACTTGCACCAACGATGGTTTAACTTTAAACTTGGATTAAATTGAGGGTCAACCAATCAGAATGCAGCATTTTTAACTTAAACTCGGTTTAGTTGAGATAATCCCTGAACAAAAGTTGGTGCAAGTGGCCCTCAGTACAGGATTGTGTAATTTTATATAATTTCCAGCAAATGTAGCCAAAGGCCAAAACCCGGGGTTTTTGTGCGAGGTTCTTTGAGCTTTCTCCAATTGGAGAAAGCTTTTAAAAGAAAAAGCTTTCTACGCCAGGGGCGGACTGGCTAGCAACTTATTTATAATTATTTTTATTAATCGTGAAAGTGAAGGCCTTAAAAACTTTGTACTAGCTTATTAGAAGGGCCCGTTGATGATTTCCTAGCGTATGGCAGCATTAAAAAGAAATTTAAAGGGCCCGTTTTGATTTTGTAGCATAAACCCTACAAACACTGGTACGTCAGCCGCCCGATGGCCAACATTTAGCCGACGTAATTTGCGTCTGCGGAAGGTTGGCCATCGGGCCAATGTCTGTAGAGAAGCTCGCATTAAAAAGGAATTCAAAGGTTCCGCTTTGATTTTATAGCAAAGGAATTGTAAAATTATTTATTTTGAAGGCTCCCTTTAACAGTTTGGAGTCCCCTCTTTGACCGTTTATCGGGCCTCTTTGGACCTTTCCACGGGTCCCCTTTGACTGTTTCGCGGGCCCCCTTTAGAAGCTTCGTGGGCCCCGAGGACCTTGTCAGACCGGGCTCCAAGTCCGCTACTGATCTACGACCATGAATTCAGCAATATATTAAATTCCTGTAAAATTCCCAAATAACTAATTAACGCATTAATGCTTTTAGTAATTAGTCCAATAATTTTAATTACAATTGGAATGATCTGATGTGACTATAGTCATTTATAAACATCATTAGGGGTCATTTCAAATAAAATATACAGGGTGATCAATAACTGGCATGCCAAAATTTATGATTATGATTATGATTTTACATCCAAAAATATCAAAAAAAGTTCATATAAAGGTTGATCCAGAAATCAGCTCTAAGGGAGCTACGGCCCTTGGAATATGGACATATTGAATGGGGAACAAAAAAAGCACCAATAAATTTTTTATTCTGCAGGGTAATTTTTACTTTAAAACTAAGCAAAAAAGTATTATTCACCGAAACACCTAAAGGAGTAATAGCCTTTTACACAAGGGCGTAGATTAGGGGGGGGTAATGGGGGTAATTACCCCTCCCCCTATAGGCGTGGGCGCGAATTTTGTTTGCAGGGCGCCAAGTTTGGTAGAAACCGTCAGGGACAGTTTTTTTTCTTGTTGGTATTTTTTTGGGCACCAAGTTTGGTAGAAACCGTCAGGGACAAAGCTTTTGTCTTAGGGTATTTTTTTGGGCGCCGTCATTTTTTTTGTAGGGGCTAGAAACCGTCAGGGACAAAGCTTTTTTTCTTGATGGCATTTTTTTGGGAGGCAATTTTCTTTTTTTGTAGGCCCTGGGTATTACCCCCCCCCCTCCATAGAAGAAAAATATCTACGCCCTTGCTTTTACCAAGTTAAAGTAGATGCACTACTGTCCGCGTTTGTTGAACCTACCTCTGGTGGTATTTTGAGCGTGCAAAATATATCCTACGGGCTGTTGCGCCACTATGCCACATTGGGTTTGTCTCTGAGGTCTGCTGTTGTTAAATTCAGTATTTTCGCCCATGTTTTGTGAAGATGGTCGTACTTGGCTTTGAATTAGAGCGAAATCCCCGGGAAAAACATTACTCATGCTTTCTCTATAACATTAAATATGAATAAAAAACGTGAAAATCAAGATATCTACTTGACTTGTGTTTTGCAATAATATGTTAACCCACATTGTAAGTAGACAGTAAGTTATGGAACGTTTTCCCATATATATTTTAAACTTTTTGACTGAAACTCCTAAAGTTAGTTAATCTCAATGGTACATGTGAATAGGCCTGAATGTCACGGGTATAATGATATCAGATACTCAAAAATATTATTCAATTTTTAAATGAATATATCTTTGTTATCTTCAGATCTATCAATAAAAATCCTATACAGTTTTAAAAAATAATTTAAAATTAATTTTAAAATATATGGGTAGAGATAATCGAAAATAGGAGAGAGAATGACAATATTACGGTTATAATATCATATACTCAAAAATATTAGGTAACTTTTAAATGACTATATCTTTAAAATCTTTAGTGCTATCAATACAAATCCTATGCTACTTAAAAGAGAATTTAAAACTCTTTAAAATAATTTAAAAAATATATGGGAAGACTCAATAGAAATAGGGGAGAGACTGACAATGTCACGGGTATAATGATACAAATAATGATATTAGATAAACAACATTTTATTTAATTTTTAAATTAAGATTTCTTAAGCAACTCTTTAACTCTACAATATAAAAAAAAAACATCTTAATATCTTTAATAATAATAATCTTTAGTTTTCGGATTAAAGTTTAGTCTGCAAGAGCGAAAGATAAAACATATATATTTTTTTATGTTACATGACTCCTCACGTCCAGAACATTAGAGTTTTCCATGGGCATAACTTCGTAGAAATACAAAAATTTAATAATTACATACTAATCTACATTTAATGGCTTAAATAGTTTTATAAGATAAAGACATACCAGAGGGATCAATGAGCTCGATAAAAAAATATGTATATATTTTTTTATGAAACGGAATGCAGAAATAGTATTATGCGTCGTTGAAGTTAGAATGATGCATAATTAGTTACTAAAAAAATAAGGTGGTGCTAGTTGGAAAAAAGGGGCGGTAATGTTTGACTGTGTTTTTACTTGAACAGAATGGTTTTATTCCCATTAAAACCTATTTTAAATCAAATCTCTACTTTTTGGGTAACTTCCCTTGTCCCGAGCATATGGCATAAGTTCCATCCTTTTTTTTTCCTGGAAGCAGTGGCGTAACTACTTTGTGGATAGTATGAGCACCAGGGCCGGATTCAGGGGGAGGGGGGAGGATTCCCCGGGGCCCGGGCTCCCGAGGGGGCCCGGTCGCGAACATTTTCTGTTTTCTGACAGGGTTAAAGTTTTTTTTTCAGAGGGGAATAACTTTTTTCCGTCAGTTGATGACCCTTTTTAGCCCTGTTAAACTTGAAGCATGCATAAGGGCGTAAACTTGATGCTGGTAGATCTTTTTTTGTCATTAGCTGACTTGACTAAGGGGACAAAACCGAGGCTCAAACTTACTAAGGGCGTAAATTTTTGATCTTGCCTCAACTAAAAAAAAATCAGGACACGGCCTATCGTTTCCATATTCTAAATAGCTAGGTAAATAGTTAACTAACCAACTTACCCGACATTGTCGTTATTTTGTTTATGTGTAGACAAGGCATTATGTTCTTCCCTAAAATGTAATAGTTAATATGTAATAAAAATAAATAATGAAATAGTATAACAAATTATATTTAAAGTAAATTTTTTAATTTTAATAAGTATTTTTATAACAAGAGCAGATCGAGGTATGTAATAGTTATTTATGTAACAAGGGTATTAAGTAGATGTTACAAACCCGGGGGCGTCTGGCCCGAGAGTTTGTAAGTCGCCCGGTGCATACAAACTTTTATGTCATACTAGTTAGTTATTGCTAAAAAAAATGGATAAATCAAAATATTTAAAAAAAAATCCGAAAATTCAATTTGATTTTAACACTATCGTTGCTAGGGAAATGCTGAATTAATAAGTTAATCAAAAACTATTTTTGTGTTTTTATGCCCGCACGGGCTATAAAGTGCACTTTATGCCCGCGCGGGACATAAAATGCACTTTATGCCCGCACGGGCATAAAGTACACTATTATGTAGTTGGTAACTAAGCAATAAAAACACAATAATGAACTACGTTGACATAATAGTATATTATTTACCAAGTAAGAGAAGTTTAACATTTTTGACCTGCGTCAAATTGCGGGATGAGCGCGCTAGCGCGAAGCCCGCAAGACGCGGTCTAAAATGTTAAATCTTCACTCACGTGGAAAATATAGTATTTTTTTCACTACCAGTACAATTAATTAGCTATTTATTTATTTATTTTACTAATATTTAATGAAAAAGCTTATAAATTTAAAATATTAGGCTGGCCGTTCGCGGCCATTAAAAAAACAAATGAATAACTTGACATTTCTGGCAGAAATTTTCTTGTGATCTGCTAAAATTATTAAAAGTTAGAAAATGTTTCCGTGTTAAGTGTAATAAAATATATAAAAATAGAAAGTGAAATGTAAAGTGATGATTCTGGTACTCCCCCAGAAATAATGGGACAGGAGAAAACTGTGAGGGAGAATCTATTGCCTCAAAAATCAATATATGGGGGTTGTACCTCTAGTAATCTATGATTCTTACGGTAATATATGGGTTGTATAATCTATGGTTGAATATGATGGACCAATGATTTTCACTTTTCGAAGTGTTTTTTGTAAAGCATGTTTTATAGGTACTAATTTAGTTAATATTTTTTAACTTTTCATGCAATAAATAAATTTGGTGCCTAAAGACACTTGTAAATAGCAATGTGATTTAATAATTAAGTGGAACGTCAGATGCCATAACAGCTGAATAAAAATTCATTATTACCCATGGTGCAATTTCATTATTTTTAGAACCTCTGACGTCATAGGTAGAGAAATAATATTTCTACCAATGAAAAGAACAGTAATAAAGATGTGGTTTTAGGCTGGTAGTGAAAAAAATTATATATTATTCGCTAATAAACCTTTTTTTTTTCTTCATTTTCTTAATGAGTTTATAAGATACGTCAAATCTCTTAAAAATAATAATTTTTAAAGTGGTAACTATAAAAAATTCCAATTTTACTATTTAATTATCCAATATTTAACATTTTTATAAAATTAACAACTAATATAACCTTTTATCTTTCTGATTCAAATCAAATTTTAATTTTTTTTTGACTTAGAATAAAATTTTGAAGAAAATTGAAAATAAAAAACTGTTAATATCTCAAAATGGCCAAAATATAAGTTACCACTTCTGTGCTTAGCACGGTAGTTGATGTTTCTCGACGCTTTAGGAACATATAAAATAAAGATTTTTTATCAAAAACAATCTTTACAACCCTGTTAAAACCAAAATGGTACAGGCAAACCGCAGGCAATTATTATAGCCAGTTTCACTCGCGTGATCAAGACGAATTTCTGACTTTTCAGTCGTTAAAATCCAGCAGTTTGCGCTCCAGTCTGGAGCCTTCAGAGGAAAAGAAGTAGTTTACGCTCCAGAGGAAAACAAACATACAAACATAGATACGGTTTTACATTATGAATCACATACATACGCCCATACATACATTACCCTCATTTTATGTTACTGTAGTCGGGTTTATTTAATAAATAGTATTTATACTTTACCTATTATTGTTATTTTGATGATTATTAACATTTTGAGTGTATGGATTATATTCGTCTCTATTATTATTATTATTATTGATATTATTCGTATTATATGTAGACCTCATAGTTGTAGAGGTTGTTCTTCTAAAATATAAAAAACAATAATAATTAAAAATATACTGCTTAAAAGATATGCTTTTGGACGACCATTCTCGAAAGTATATGTGACCATGCACAAAGAAAACCACCTAATGTGTCAAATTTACGTATTTCTTTTTTTTAGGATTCTTATGTAAAAAAAACCAAAAAAAAAAGAAATACGTAAATTTGACGCACTAGGTGGATTCCTTTGTGCAGGGTCACATATTCATTCGTACATTCATTCATACACATTCATTGTTTTAAAGAAAGGCGTCAGTTTGTCAGCATGTACCGAAAGTAAAACAAAAGACCACTAAAAAATGCCTTCGTTACCGCGCAAAAATTACCACGCACGATTGTTACCGCGCATAGGTCATTACCGCGCTAACTTTTACCACGCATTAATTATTACCGCGCACAAAAAAGTAGAATAAATAAAAACCAAAACCAAACAAACAAAAACACAAACCAAAAAAAAAAAACAAAAACCAAAAAACAAAACCGAAAAACCAAAAACCTAAACAAAAAACAGCAAAAGACTACAAAGCCAAAAAATAAGGAACTAGCAAAAAAAAACGAAATCAAAGCAAACCAACACTTTCATGTCAAAACTATTTAAAACAAGCCGATAATATTAACGCATTTCTCTATAGACATCAACGTAAACTTGGCGATTCGTAAAATAGAGAGCTGCTTTTTACTATTTTCATCTAAACGTATGCGCGATAATGAGAGCTCGCGGTAATAATACAGACGCGGTAAGAACCCTGGGCTGTAATGATTTGGGCGGTAAAAATAGCATCTACTTCTTTGCTGGACTCGTCCAGCAAAAAAATCTTTCGGGCCTTCCCTAACGAAACAGACTAGTAGAAAACTCGCTCAAACTCTTAAAAATAATATACGAGTATTGAAGGATTATTGTTCTACGAGGATTTGCGAGTTCATTGAAACGAGTTTGAGCCAGGAAAAAATCGTAGTTTTCTACAAGTTTCTACAATGATTTTATGAGGAATTTCCAATGAAAGTTTACGAGTATTTACCAGTATTGAACCAGTATTTTTCTACGAGTATTAACGAGTTTGAGCGAGGAAAAAATCGTAGTTTCTACGAGGATTTTATGAGGAAACTCTAATGAAAATTTACGAGTATTTACCAGTAATAAACAGGTGATTTTCTACGAGGATTAACGAGTTTTAGTGAGGCCTAAATCATTTAGATCCATACAAATATTGGTACGTCGGCCTCCCGATAGCCAACATTCAGCCGACGTAATTTGCATCGGTGGATGGTTGGCCATCGGGAGGCCGACATACCAATGTTTGTAGGGTTCTTTACAATTTTCTACGAGGATTTTATGAGAATATTTTAATGAAAATGTACGAGTATTATTCTACGAGGATCAGCGAGTTTATAATCGAGTATCAACCTGTTACCTCCAAAAGCGCCCCTCTCCCCCTCTGCATTCAAAATGATCGTAGAAACACGTAAATGGGTTTCCTCGTCCAAACTCGTAGGATTTTTACGAGTAAATAAATTTATTCATTAAAGCCTATAGGCCTATATATTATAATAAAAACTCGTAAAGATTCTACGAGTTTTAAAGACTTTTAACTAGTTTGTTTTGTTAGGGTTAGCAGACAAATAACTATAATTTTAATTCTTACCTGTTGTTGCTGTTGCTATTATTGTTAGAATTGGTATTTTGAGGTTTAGATGGCTTTTGACTAAAAATTACAAAAAATAAATAAATAAAAAATATGAATTTTCTATTTCTTACTTTTGATTATTTGTGTTGTATTTGTTGCCATTACTGTTTGTATTGCTTGTCTGGCTATATTCGTCTCTAAAAAATAATATTTAATTTTAAAATTGTGCAAACTACACTACAAGTCAGTCCTGAATCCATTTTAACACGTTGACTGCCCCAAGAGTCCCATGTGATTCAAGATACGTTTACCCCACACGTCCATGAGACAGACATATGTGATTTGTTTCCATACCCGTTAACATTAGTTTTATTTTTGAACGCTGTGGCCTAGGTAATCTCTGTTTTTGGTATAAGCTTTCTAGTATGGACTAAGAGATACTATATTCCAAGTTTCATAAAAATCCGTAAGGTAGAATCAACAAGGTGAGATGGTTTCACTCAGAAATACCCTTATGAGTTTCAAATATGAAGTCGATATTTCAACTCGTTCAAAAGTTAAGAGGGGGGTGGGTGACTTTTGGACTCTGGTTGTTCGCTTTGAACATTCTTTGAAACTTAAATTGGCTAGGTACTGTAAATAGTTACAATAATTTTGATGATTTAGTCTCTAATTAAAAATACATAACGTAAAAAAAAATAATTAAATTTTTTACCTGTTGTTGTTATTGATATTGCTATTAGAATTAGTATTTTGAGGTCTAGGTGGTCTATGACTAAAAAATATTTAAAAAAATAAAAAATTTATATTTTCGAGTATATTTTGTATTTCTTACTTTTGATTGTTTGTATTGTAACTGTTGCTATTACCGTTTGTATTGCTTGTTTGGCTATATTCGTCCCTAAAAATAATATTCATTAATCGGAATAAATTCAATTATGACTCATCAACGTTGAAAATAAACACAGAAACATAGGCTTACGGAATAATTTTGCCGAATTATGAGGGAAATTTTTATAAAGGTCACTAAATCGAAACATTTGACGACTAATTTGTTACACACAACAATGTTGAATATACATATTAACTATAAATATGTAAATATATCGGTGTTTTTCGAAGAAAATAAAAATGTAAATATTTAAAACCTCGCGTCAACGATAGAATCGACGCGGCGCCAATGCGAGCACTGGAAATTCGCCGATGACTGATAATATTCAATTTCAAAATTGTTTAAATTACACTAGTTTACAAAAATGTTGCCCTCGGATGAATTTTTTTATCCTCCAATTAAAAATATACAAGATAAAAAAATTATTAATTTTAATTCTTACCTGTTACTGTTGCTGTTATAATTAGTATTTTGAGGTCTAGCAGGTCTGTGACTAAAAAATATATAATTTTATCAAATGAAAAATATAGGTATATTTGTATATTTCTTACTTTTGATTATTTGTGTTGTAACTGTTGCTATTACTGTTTGTATTGCTTATTTGGCTAAATTCGTCTCTAAAAAATAATATTTAATTATAAAATTGTGTCATTTATTGTTAAACTTTACACTGAAAAAAAAAATGGCTTAAATTTTGCCAGTAACGGCCACTGGAAAAATAATTTTCAGATTAAATAATATAATTTTTGTTTTTTGTTTGTTAAATTCTGTCCCAAATGTATTTTTACTGGTCCGCGGAATGGAACGTTAACAAAACATCAGGTCAGAGTTACAAGGTCCTATACGTAATTTTTTTGGTTTTTGAGATTTCGCTATTTTTGGTTTGGACTTTTTATTAAACCAAACCTAAAAATACCAAAAAAAAAAATAAAAAAAATGTCGTATAGGACCTTGTAACTCTGACCTGACCTGACGAAAATTTGGGTTAAACCAAACTGAAAAAATTACAATTCATACGGAATTTTTTTTTCCGGTAACAAAACCTTAAGAATATACGGTTGTAATCCTTTTTTAAGTGTATAATTTTACCTGATATTGCTAACTTCAGTAGTCCTTTGAGAATTTCTATCCTGATGTTCAAAATTATCAGTATGTGAACTATTATAGTGAATGGGTTCTCTAAAAAAATATAAAACATAATGTGCTAGCCCATATTTTTATTTTTTTTTTGTTTACCTATTATCATTATATGTCATTCTTGTTGTTGTATGGGCCTAAAAAGTAAAAAAAAAATAAAGAAAATACAATTTGGTATATCTGCCCATGGTAACCTTGTTTTAATATCTCGCAGATACTTTTTTTTATTTTTACCCAAAATATTCCTAGGGGCATACCTAATTGATTCTTAAAGAAAAATTTTGGTTTCTTGAAAAAAAAAAATTAAAACGCTAAAAACCTAGTGTCGAGTGAAAGAAACAAGCGCCTAAATGCAGCTCTCTATGCAGGAGTTTGTTTTGGTTTTTTCTTGGTTTGGACTTCTTTTTAATGAAGGGGCCTTGGTTTACGTTAACGTTGGTTTGACGTCTGTTTGGTGTTTTTTTTTGTTGTAAAAAAATGATTTTTATTTAAAATAAATCATAAAGTATCTCAAGAAAAATCAAATTAAAGGGATCCAGTCAGTTATGTTTAATAAAATGTGAGAAAGTTTGGTATAAACTTCAATTTAAGTACCCCTAGTTAACCCTTTGTTTAAGGAGATGTTTAGCTTCTAGAACAATAAATCTTGCTTTTTGCAAAAAGTTCATGACCAGACAAAAATTTTGAGCAACTATAACAAAAGTCCCTAGAAATGACTAACGGTTTTACGATCTAAAAATAGCGTTAAAAATGGTGCATGTAACAGAGACAGCATTATGAAAAAGGATAATGCCATCAGGGTGAAACCAAAAAATTGAATGCGCAGAAGGCCAATGCGTTATATCTCCCTCTAAATCATTGTACTTCATACTTACCAACTAACTAATAACTCTTCTCTTTAGAATAGGCATTTCATTTGTAAAAACTGACAAAAACGTCGGCAACATAAACATTTGTCTGTCTTACTCGCACATCTTTATTCTAACAGAGACAACAATACCAGTTACTGGTAACTGTTATTGTTCAGGCCTGAATATACATACTATGTGTTTACAAACAAACCGAGATGTTGGCGATACTTTATTTTAACGGTATGCGTATTCTAGAAAGAAGAGTTATTAGTTCGTTGATACTTACACGAGGTGTTGTATAGGAATCTTGGCCCTCCGGAGGGCAAATAGGTATAGCATTTAACCTCAAATTTTTTACACTTGGAGTGTAAGATCCAAATTCGTCATAAACAACATGGAAATTAACCAAGTGAGACTCTCTCGCATTCAGTTTAAAATTTCGGTTATTGAGGACAAAATATGTTGAGTTTACCTTATCCATCTCACCAAAATAATTCTAAAAACAAAATTTTAAATATTTTTCATTTACTACTTCCCCCTGGGAAAGTTCTGCGTTAGTAAAAATAATGCTGCTAACAAAAGAACATTTTCATTTATTGTTCATGTCAAAAGTCCGCCCCCCCCTTTAACTTTTGAACGGCTTAAGATATCAACATGCAATTTTAAACACCTAAATAACATAACCCATATAATTTTTAGTGTATATTTGATATGTTTAGGAGGGCAAGGGGGACATTTTTTTAAAAGGAAAGGGGGGTCGAAACAAAAATTGTTGGAAATTTCCTCCTTAACAAAATTGGTTATATGCATTTTTATCGTAAGATACATATTAAGCAACTCACCCCTAACATTCAAATAGCGGATACCCCTTACGCAAATCACCCGGTGAAAAACTAACAGGAGCGTGCTGTTACCATCCACTACTACCCTTTAAAATATTAGCCCGTGTACATTTATTGCAATTTACATTTATTAATTGACTGGACTATAACTCCATAACGCTTTGAGGTGTATTATTTTTTTGTATAGGAAAAAGCATTATTTTGTTGGCAATATTATTTTCAAACATTCCACTTACGCCCATTGATTGTACGGGGTAATCAAAATAGAATTCAAGAAAAACTGCATATAAAATAACCTGCGAATGTAAAACTACGGATCCATACCATTTAGCCTGAAAAAATAAATATTTAATTATACATAATAATACAGACCCGTGATTAATAGGCCTATTAATCACGGCCGTGGATAAAAATTATAATTAAGATTATAATCTTAATTTTAGAGGTGGACATAAATAAAACTCTCCACGTATATTATACAGTGAGGTCCAAAAATCACCCCGTCTTAATTTTTGAACAAGTTGAGATATTGGCGTATTAAGGGCCACTTGCACCAATTTTATTTTGATCAAGGTTTAATTAATCTACGTTTAAAAAATAATCTCTGGTTAAATATGTTTGCATTGCACCAATGAAAGTTAAACAACGTTTAGTTAAACCGAGCACACATCTCTAATTTTAGTGTTATTTGAATGTAGCTAACTTCACATTATTTTGACGTTTGACGTTTATATCATTTGGTTTATTATATTTTCAAAAAAAGCTGTTAGTTATTGACAGTAACTTATTGTGTTATGTGTTATTGTGTTAAGTAGCAATGGATATGCCTAAAGAAAAAGATGAAAACAAAAAAAAAACGTTCGCCCAATTATACTATAAATGATAAAGCTTTATTAATTAAAATTGTGGCACAATACAATAGTGTTATCGGAAACAAAAAAACGGACGCAATTGGGATATTCCAGTTGTTCTTCAATACGTACAAGAATATTGGCCACTGTTTCTTTATATAACCTAAATTTTTGAAAAAATGTTAGATCATCCATACTTTCAAAATAGTTTTGTCGCTCATGATAGGTACGGAAACCATCATCCAATATTTCCAATTCCAACAAGTCTTCATCTAATAAATCGGCTTCTGCCATCATTGCAGGTAATTTCGTAAAATCAAAGGAAAACACTCACGGGTATGAAATGACAGTTAAAAACCTAAAGTTAGGTTATGTTTTGATATAACCCAGGTTTAAGTGACATAAACCATCAAACTCGAACGATTACATTTATTCTGAGATTAAGACAAATAAACTTGGTTTAAAAAATGGTGCAACAGCGAAACGTCAATTAACTCTTAAACCATTAACTTAATCCGAGTTTAAGCTTAAATCATGTTTGGTGCAAGTGGCCCTAAGAAATTGCAATTGGAAGATATTTAAAAAAATTAAAAAATTAAATTTTTTCAATTTTACATTTCCTACCAAATTATTTTTAAATGATTTATTCTGCCTCTTCTGTCATTATTCATGTTTGAAAATCGTTTTTTGCTTGGCACATCCGACAGAATTTTTGTGAATCAATTTTGAAAATTCAAACATGCTCCAGAAAATCGAATTTGGTACCAAAACTATTGAAATCAGTTTCACTTTGTGCGCATTTTCATACTCTTGAATTTGAGCTCATGTGAAAAAATTAAAGAGATCAGAAGAAAATACGGAAAAAAACCTGAAATTTTGCACATATGTGTGCAAAACGCGTGCACGCATTATTTATGATGATCTAATGAAATTTGTCCGATACGAATCCATGATAGGGGACTTTTTTTTTCTTACCCTGGTATAGTCTCTCAATGATTTTGACATCAGACTATATCCGTTGAAGTCGAAATCGATCAAAAGTTAAGGGTTAATCTATAGATTATTCTCTAGAATATATTTACAGTATTCCGGGTTGATTTTTTTGTGGGATTTATTTCACCGTTACAGATCCGTGTGGCAAACTTTAATAGGTTAGGGTCACTTGATCGGTTGTTGCTTTGTCTACTTGGTGTTAGTGTGTTTTGGTGGTTGATCGGTTTGAGGTTTCAGGTGAAAACTTCCAGAAACCCAAAAGGTTAACCACCAAAACACTAGAAAAAGTATACTTTTTATAACAACTGATCGAGTGACCATATTAGCTTATTTTTACTCACTGTTTCATTCCTTGGATAAATAATTAGTGTACTAGGGCATGGTGAAGGCATTTGAGTTAATATATTGCCCAAAATTATTAATATAAATATAAATCTCCATATCATCTAAAATTAAAAAAAAAAGGTTTGGCAGATCGAAATATCGACGATTTCGATATCATAGTTAAAAGTTAATTTTTTGTTTCAAATTTGTCCATAACTTTTTTTTTTGTTTAACTATTAAAGTATTCATTTACGAGGAGCACGCAAAAATTTGAATTTGAAAAACAATTTTTTAAAGTAAAAGGACACTTTAATAGTATATTAAAGTACTAGTTTCATAACATACGTTTTTAGCGCACGAGTACTAGTTTAGAAAACGAGCCGCTTGCGGCGAGTTTTCTAAAGTACTAGTGCTCTAAAAACGTGTTATGAAACGAGTGCTTCGAGGAGTGCTTTATACAATTTTTTCTATTTTGCTCTAAAATTTAATAAACTTACATTTAAATTGATAACTGATTTAGGGATTTTTGTTTTGGGTTGGCATTACAGTTTACACTATGTTTAAAATTCTAAGAACAAATGATATTTTGATATATTTTACAGTCATTTCTTCTTTTTTCACTGCAATTAACCAGTACAAAATTTTAACACGGTAAAAAATAACCCAAACACAAAATTTTCTAAAAAATTAAACTTTAAATCGACATTGACATTGCACGCAAAACGTCAAGAGATAGGCTTTTGTATGTTGCCAACCCAACAGAAAAAAAAGTAGAGACCTCTTATCGATACCCCAAGGAACAAAGCCGTAACTCATATATTGTCATTTTTCACGACAGCTAAATTTCTAAAATATTTTTTTTTGTTATTTAAGGGTGGGTAAATGATTGAAGTGGAAAAGGAAGCCATGCGATACGCCATTTGAAAACTTATAAAATTCTCTATTTAACTGTATAAGTATTTATTGTTTATTTATTGTTTGTTTCTGATAATATTCAAGTTTAAAATTTTTTACTTTAGTGTTTTTAGGTTAACTTTTGGTTAAAATGGCCTGTGGAGAAATCTGAGTAGTACCACCATGTGTGTCTTTTTTCAAGGCGTTTACCTATGAGTATAACTCAAAATGGGTCTAACTTGAGTTACGTCCTTCTTGCTTGGGAGTGTCGTTATGGGCCTATAAGAACACGCAAAATGCGTGTGATTATGAGCTTATAAGAGTCGCAAAATAGAAAAACTATATTTTATTTTCTAGACTTTCATGTCGACGCTGCTATTGCATACTTAAACACTTGGAACACGAAAAAAAATGTTTGTTTTAATTTTTATTCTTTTTGTGTTCCAAGTGACCAAGTGACCAATAGCAATTTAGTTTAGTGTTTATTAATAAAGTAAATTTACTTTAAAAATTAGTTTTTAAAATTTTAATTTTTGCATACCCCCGGTAAATGAAAACCCTAATCCGAGCTCTGATTATAATAAATTATAATTAACAATAATATTCAAAAATATTTATCAATATTTTCAGAATTACTGTTTAATCAATAACAAATAAAACTCCAACAGATAAATCCTGTATTTCTGTTTATAATAAACACGTTGTCTCGAAGTGCACCACCGGTGGTACACCGAGGTTGGCCCTCAACTCTAAATGTGCCACCGGTGGTACACTGTTGTATTCTCAGTTTCCATAGCATTAAAACGTAAATTTAATAGCTGGGGCCACAAAATATGATTGAAAATGATCAAAACATGTTAAAATAAAAACATAACCCACCTTCCGCGTTGGTGTAGTCGGGTAAAAACACTATCGTAATAAATATTATGTATTAATTACATACATTTTAAAAAACATATAATAAAATATGTTAATTTTTGTTTCAACCTTGCTATTTACCATTTATTAAAAATTGTTAATTTGATAGAAGACGTCCTGAGTGTTTATATACAAATATTTGATATTTATATACTATAGTTACCTATATCACACAATTGGGAGGATTTCAAATCCTTCCAATTCTTTGGGGGACCTATAGGTATACCTATATGCCCGGTGTTTCAACTCTATCGTGACAGCGGTTACCTCAAAAACCAAAAGATAATTACCCCAAAAACATTTATTAATATGTCACAATGACTCGTTGATATATTAAATATAAACAAATAAATGGTCCCTTGTGAAATCTCCGAGATAATGGTCCCTTTTCTTATTACCACACCATAACTGTACTTTAAAAATAGTTGCTTCATTTTGAATTAAATCTATTAGAAATAAAATACAAATAGACATAATTATTTAATAATTATGAACTGTTGTTATTCTATATTTTTCTTGGAAATTTTTCAAAAAGAATCTGTTTTTATCAAATTTAGTCAACTTTAACGACCTTTACCTTAAAAAAAAATAGCAAAATAAAAATTAATAACAAACACGTTTTAAGAATATGCTAAGAATGTTCTAGGAGTTATCCCTCGTCTTATAACGTTCTAAGCGTGCTGATATATTTACTATAAAATCATAGCTAAAGGCCATCTTACATCGCTGGCTTCCCGCTGTAAAAAATAACTTCCTATGAACGTTGTATGAAAGTTTAAAAAAAAACTTTGTAACGTTGGTAAAAAAGTTGAACTAACTTCCTATGAAAGTGCATAGAACCTTAAATGTCCTACCTACAAAACGTTAGAAAATAACGTTCATTCATGTATAGATCACACACATTTTGCTTGTATCTTGAAAACGCAAGGAGATACCAAAAAAATAATGAAAAAATCCACCCCCCTAGACATAAAACTCCACATAATTCCATTTTAACAACTTGAGGACACTGGAACTGAAGAAACCGGAAGTGAGGAAACCGGGCTTCTATTTTTGACATGAAAAACAGAAATGTTTAGATTAAAAAACATAAAATATATCAAAAAAGTCTGTGGTGAAAGGTGGAAAATGGCTTATAAAACAAGGTGAATAAAATTCGTAGTAGGTTGGTTGGTAGGTCCTTGTAGAGGCTTTATTCAAGTTTCTAAAACCGTCTGAGGTCATTAGTATCTGAGATATCGATGATCAAAAACAAAAGGATCCTTTTTCATTTAAAGTCGGATATCTCAGTGAAAAATAGACGTAGAGAGAAAAAAATAAAAGCAAATAAAGTTTAATAAACAAGCTAACTGACCAATGCACTGGTTTAACTAAGAAAACATTTCCAAAGTCCGTGGACCCAAAAAAAAAATGGAAAATTACTGTCACGCGCTATCGCGTGACAAATAGGGCGCTGTTTCTTATCATTCTTATGATCTCCAAACCCTGATAGCACACTTCCTTCCTAGAACATTCTTAGAACGTTTATAGAAGGAAAGTATATTCTAAGAAAGTTCTAAGAATGTATTTAGAATGTTTGTGCTGTCTGGGAAGGATCTCAAAACTTAAAACTTCAAATTTATTTTTTTTTTAATCTCCATACGACCATTTTTACTGAGATACAGCCTTTCAAAAATCACTAAACTTGGGAAATTTTTTTGTTACCCTCATTTTTTCCAGTAGTGTATATTTTCCAAAAAAATGAAAAAATGCTGCTGCCAACAAAAGAATACTTTCCCTTGTAGGCGTATACGCCTATGAATCTATATATAGATGTATAGATTCATAATTATTTTTGCCATTTTTTTTTCATAAACCAAAAAAATTTAAAAATATTTCGTTTGAAAACAATAGTGTTACCCCATTTTACCCCACCCCGATTTTTACCGAATATATCCGGGATAGTACACTATCCCGGCCTAGAACTTTGGATAAGGAGCCAATAAAGGAAAAAGGCTTCAAATTTAAATTTTTCAAATTTGGTCCAATTGGACCAAATTTAAAATATTTTTGCCGGACAGAGAGACCGACAAACAGACAGGTATATATTTTTACGGAAATAATCTTTTTTGATGCAAAATCAACATTTTTTTACTAACAGAAGCCTTTTCTCGGAGAAAATAAAATGTGTTAATCTCGGTGTTAATTATTGTAATCTTCAAGTATTTCTTAGTTGTCAAAGGTTACTTTGATAACATTATAACCTATAAAATCTTATATTATATTTATATTTTCTTATTATTTTTACCTTATTTTGGTTTTCTAAACACGTGCAAAAACAGGTTAACTAAAAAGGACACAAAAAATCACAAAGTTAACATAAACTTCAAACAAGAAAGTTAAAATTTGTGTAAAAATTCACTAATTCTTTTCCTTCTCATCCAAATAACAAATATAAATTGCTCGAAGAACCTGTTTACAAATATTGGAATTTCCGGATACTGATTTAAAAATGTTACTATATTTATGAGCGACATCTATCGGAATCTTTTTAAAACATTTTTCTAACAAAAAAAGTTTTAATTTCATTTTAATCTCATTTGATGAAGGTTTGAAAGATTTATATTTTTTCCATTTCCTAGCAAAACTAAAATACCTGTATTTAGGGTTAGCTAATTAAATTTAAATTACCTTTGATAGTATCAAAGGTATCAAATTGATACCTTTCTCTGAAAGTTAGGTATTAAAACTTATCCGAATTTTTATAAAAGCATGTTCTCAGGTAAAAAATAAATACATCGCTCAAATTTTCAAATTATTTGAATTTTCTTATATCTGCCATCTATCGGACAGATTGTTAATACAATGGGATCGAGTATTGGGCCCAGTATTATTTTTCTCTGGTTTGCCTAATATTATACCTAACTAGTAGATGTCACTAGGTGTATCAAATGGAAATTTATTTTTGTTTTTTCACATTTTCTTAACAAAATATTACCAAAAATTTATATTTAACTGATTGCAACTGCAGTTAGGAATGCCAGGAATAGTTTGGCAAGCAATTTAAGGGAAATAATAGTTTGAAAACGGTTTTTCGAAGTCCGCATTGTTGCATAAAACGCATATTATATTTAGACAGACCGATTGTTATAAAAATGTCACATTAGTTTGAAAGGATAAGGAAAGTACAAAACTATGTCGGATTTTTTACTAATTTTTAGGTAATTATGTTAAAAAATACGAATTTCTTTATGCCCAAGTGCAATAAGGTTCATATTTCAACGTTTGCTTGTTCATGGTGACGCTGATGCATTCTGTTAACGGTCCAAGGTTATTTACCTACGCTGTACTAGAAACCCGATTGGTTGAAACCAACAAAAGTCGAACCGCTATTGGTCAATTTTTAGAAAGCGGTTCGATATCAAATTTCTCTCTGCGAGAAAATCATTTGTGAGCACATCGCCATAGAGAATAGTCGGTTAATACATGAAAATATGCGTAAATTCTTAACAAATTCTGTCCCTAAACACATCTGGACAGATAAAAGTGAATGAGTGAAAATTCCATGCCATTTTTTACATATTTTTCCTGCCTAGTGATTACATTTAGGTTGAAAAATGGCACTCGTATGTGATCAAAGGTTTGCATTAATTTTTACGCCAAAAATTACGAAAATAACGCTGAAAATGGCCCAGAAATATGTTAAAATTACGTTTAGGAACACGATTTTTCAAGAAAATGCATTCTACGCCGTAGAAAACGATAAATGCGTTGTAACGACGCTAATCGATTTTCTCAGCCCGATTTACGCTTGCGAGGCCATTTTTTAGGCGTGGTTCAAGCTGATGGTCGAAAATCGGCTAAAACGACAAATTTTCCTTTGATTTTTTGTGTTTTAATCAGAAAACTATTAATTTAAAAAAAAAATATCGCTTTCAAAACTTAATATTAGCATATTTCTGATTAATTTACAAAATTTACATGGCCTCCTACTTATTACAAAATGGCTAGCATATAAATGACCTACTTTAAATCATTTAAAATAAATAATTTGGTAGGAAATTAACCTAAAACTTAGACTTAGTTATTAGCATGGGTAAAAATGAAATAGAACCATTATTTTGATAAGTTTTATCAATATATTGGCATTTTAAATGTCCTTGATGTTTATTTTTAACAATTTTATCGAAATAATTTTTTGATTGCATGTTTTATCTAAAAATGCATAATATTTAAATGCAATTTTTATCTATTTATATTTTAACTCCATGTAATATTGAATTTTGTTTATATATAACGGGTTTTTCTTATCAACAAATATTTATTTTATTTTTATCGGAATATGACCACCTTTACAAATGATGACGTCATTGAACAATAGCGATAACCAGGCTAACCTTGAATCGATAAAATATTCCTACCAACTGTATTGCCATCTGTGAGTGACCGCATAAGCTTTTCTTGTTTTGAATTTTGGCGGCAAATTTGAATTTTTAAAAACATTAAGAAATATTGTCCTAAAATATGAATATGACTAAAAATTTGTCCTTTTTCTATTCAAAATGGAGAATTGCAATCCTCACGCTATATACCTGTACTTTTGAGATACCCTGATATGTATACATTATACAGGGTATCCCAAAAGTATTTTCTCATGTAAACACAAACGATGTCGTAACTTTTTAAAATGCAATATATCCAATAAAAAAAGAGTTAATCGTATTTTTTTTTTAATGGACATAATGCGTTTTGTTTTGTTACTCCTGATTATGATTTCAAAATACTGTTTTTATCAAAAGAATACTTTTCATTGTTCATAAAAACAAAAAAAACATTTTTTTTGTATTTTTTTTTGCGAAAACGTAAGTAAATTGAAAAAATAATAATAAAAAGTAAAGGCCTATATTATATTATAATTTTATATCGATACCCCCAAGCAACAAAGCCGTAACTCATATATTGTCATTTTTCACGACAGCTAAATTTCTAAAATATTTTTTTTTGTTATTTAAGGGTGGGTAAATGATTGAAGTGGAAAAGGAAGACATGCGATACGTCATTTGAAAGCTTATAAAATTCTCTATTTAACTGTATAGGTATTTATTGTTTATTTATTGTTTGTTTCTGATAATATTCAAGTTTAAAATTTTTTACTTTAGTGTTTTTAGGTAAAATTTTGGTTAAAAAGGCCTGTGGAGAAATCTGAGTAGTACCACCAGGTGTGTCTTTTTTCAAGGCGTTTACCTATGAGTATAACTCAAAATGGGTCTAACTTGAGTACTTCCTTGTTGCTTGGGAGTGTCGATATTATAAAATGTTTTAATTTTACGTTAGTTGACGAGGGTCATTTTCGATTTTTCATATAAAATAGGTTCCTTTTTTTTAACTGTTCTTAAAAGCAAACAAAAAAAATATTTATACAGGGTGTCTCAACGAAGCCAACTCGGTCGATATATAGTAAAGTATCTTTAGAGAAAAACTTTAAACGTAAAAGTTTTATGGTTTTAAAAAAGGCACAATCTAAAATTATTTTGAAATATACAGGATGCTCCTCCTATGATGGGTAACATCTGACTTATTTTTTTTAATAGATTGGTATATATTTTTTATTATTTCTGATTGGAAATAGAGCTAAAAAAAGTTATTTGAGGCATTCTCAACAAATAAAAAAATATAAAAATACTTCTGCTAAGTACAGAATACTTCCCCCATAGTTATAAAAATATCAAGTTAAAAAAATGACCCCATTACCCCGGTTTTTATCAAAACAATCCTATCCGAGGACTCTTTACTTTGGACAGGGAATCTATAGTCCAAATTTGAGGTCTGTAGCTTAAAGCGTTTGTAAGTTATCGTGACCACAAATCTTCCCGGAGAGACAAACGGACAAAAATTCTTTTTGACCGAAATCGTCTTTTTTGAATACCTATATAACTTTGATAGACATAAAACATACGACCGAAGACAGAAAAGTGACACTTTTGTTAAGAGTTTGTCTTTTGTTTTACTTTGGTGGGCTGCAGCCATTAGGATATGCGGGAATCAAGTAACACCTGACATTTACAAATTTCAAAGCCATCTTCGTATAATTTAGTAATCAAACAGGATTTTATGCAAGTAACACAAAAAGTTTAAATTTATTTTTCTCGAAAATGGTGCATCATAGCGACTTTAAACAAAAGCACAATTATTATTAAAAAACCTCCAAGGTTTTAAACTTTTACAGAACAGATATCAAAAATTTGAAGAATAAATATATGTTGCTAAATTGTTTTTACTTACTCTTGAAAAAAATATTGGATACTTTTTCGAAAGTTCTTTAAAAATGTTAAAATTATTTAAAAACGTATAATAAAGTCAATTTGTACTCTTGTTCAAAATAAATTAATTTGAAAAATATATGCGATAATTGTTTTGAGTAGTATAGTTCTAAGAGTCCAAACTTTAGTTTTAATTAGTTATAAAAAGTTTTTTTATTTCATAAAAAAAGTTTTTTTTACTCCACCCTAATCGCTGCATGGACCTTCAAGTTGAACTGAGTTCCGTTTTAAGGTTGAAAAAACCTATAAAATTAAAATACTGGTAATACAATTATTAATAAATAATTAATAATCTTTATTTGGAGAAACTGCCTTCTAGTTGACCAAAATCGAGTCTGTAGGCCTTTAAATACTTTTCTTGGGACTTCAGACTAACGTCCCAGACAGCACATAATAATTATTATATGTCCAGGGGATATACTTTCTGGATATAGAGTATATCCATTGGATAGCCTGGATAGCCATTAGATATCCCATGGACATCCAAATGTCTGTCTATATCCAGGATATCCAGTGGATATCCATGAGATATCTATTTTTTTTACCTTTCTACAGTATATCCACTAGATATCCATCTTGGATATCCATGGATATCCTTTAGGACTACTAGACTCTCAAGCAGGTTTTCTGTGATCACATCGAAAAAGTTGGTAAATTAAAGAAAAATTTGAATAGTGCCTAATTATCTAATCAAAAAGAAGAATGAGCTGATAAGTGCTTGTTTTTCTGGGAAAAAAAGTTTGTAATTTTTCAATCAAAAGTATTTTCATTGTTTTGCTTTTAATTCGTATAGAAATGGATTAATGTTTCCCTCCAGGCTAATTCTAAACTCTAATTAAAAAATACAATAGCTTTAGCTCATAACATTCATATATATATATTTTTCTTCAAAAATAGCAATACCCAAAGTGCCCCCCTGGCAGTAAAGCCTACAGAAAACAATTTAGAGGAAGATTTGGAAGACGGAGAAATAGAAGACGACGATGAGGATGAGGTCGTCGCCGTGGAGGCGACCCCAAACCCCCTTGTTGTCGAAAATATCCCGCAGGTACCCCCCAGCATCCCGTCAGTGCCCCCCAGCTTTCCCCAAACGTCTCCAAGAGCCGAACGAAGTCGCGAAATTCGGTTGGAAAAGCCCGAAAGACGGCTGAGTAAACACGATGATAAGAAAAAACACATGACAGAAGCGGAAAGAAGCATTTTACACCTTAGGGAGCGGGAAAAGATGCAAAGAAAAAAGTGGGAGAAATATACTAAAAAGAACCCGCCTGCTAGCGACCCCTTAGGTATGAAACTTAAATTAAAGGTGTTTATTATCTTTTAGATTTTAAGCTTTCACGGCCACTAAGATATAATGTACTTTTACTTCGGGTTTAGAAAGTGAAAATCTATTAACACGGTCTAAACCCGAAAGCGAAAGTTTTTTATATGTTATAACCTTTTTGAATTATCTTTGAAGAACCGAAAACAACCCTTTTAGAACTATCCTAGTAGGACTTGATTGATTGATTACAAAGAGAAACCAGAATAATCAACCCTAGTAGGACGCTTTAGGTTTGTTCGGGATACGCTAGGATCAGTTCTGGACTACTGTTTATTGGTTATTTAAACTCATATGGTAATAGGGATTAAACCTCCATAGGTCAGAACCAGTTCCGAACAGTTTATAACTCAGATCCCGAACAAGCCTTTTATAAAAACTAACCCTCTATTTTATAGTATTGATCGTAGAGGCCGCTTGCAAAAGAAATTTACACTACGATATTTCAAGAACGTTTTGACACAGACTTAAATTTTGGATCAAAGATTAGCAAAACACTTTTAATCAAAATTTCAAGTGTCTATGTCAAAGCGTTCTAAAATATCGTAGTGTTAAGTTGTTTTGCAAGCGACCTGTACCATTAATACATATCTTTTTGATGGTATAATCAGTGTCAGAAAGGACAGCCCGAGGCTAGTGAGCTTTATAACAAGTGACGGTTAAGTAAAGTTTTTTTGTATTGAAATCTTCAGCGAAAAGTCAAAATCAAAAATCTTTGACCATGTTTTTTTCACGTTTCTTGACGTTTTAGACCTTTCTGAGTCGAAATCAGTAAAAAAAATTTCGTCTGTCTGTCTGTTAACTCGATAACTCAATTTATAAATAAGATATCAACAAGCTGATTAGATTTTGGGGGTAAACGATTGGGGTAAGGGGGTAAGAATGGGGTAAAACTTCTATTTTTAGCGTTTTTTGGCTATAATTAAGGCAATTATTATTGTATTTGGTTAATTTAGCATTTATATGAAAGATAATTTTAAATTGGTCAAAAAAAAGTTACAAACGTTTTTTTCCTAAAATGCATTGCGGTGTTGCGGTGTTTATTGACACTTAATAATGCCAACTTGTAAAAAATATATATTTTTTTAAAAAATGTCTTATGTTGTATTTTAGATGACGATTTTGCCAAAAATATTGAAAAAACGTTAGCAACAATTCTAAGCAAAAAAGAAAAAGAAGCTGCGTCTTTATCCGATAACAAGGACGACGATAAAGACGAAAAAAGAGGAAGAAAACGAAAAAAACGTACCAAAAATCAAAACCAAAAGGTAAGACTTCGGTTTTTATACCAAAACACTGTACAGTGGGTTAGGCTAAATGTGACACCCAGGGTAATTGTGACATGTCCTGTTATAATTCTTCTAAACTAGTTTATATCCAATCCAACCCTGGCATTAGGTTTTTGACAGTATTAAATATTTCGCGTAAAATTTCGATTTGATTTAAACTTGATTAGAAGAATTATAACAGGACATGTCACAATTACCCTGGGTGTCACATTTAGCCTAACCCACTGTAACAGATTATCTGTGTTAACTTTTTTTTTAACTATAAAATTATTATTAAATTTAAATGTATGAAATGGCAATGACAGCTGTCAAATTTATATTATTTTTTTTAGAACAAACAACGTAGGACTGAATCACCCAGTTTAGAAATGGATGAAAATGAAATGATGAACATCAGGGGCGGAAGTCCTAACAGACTGGACGACAGGCGGACGGATTCAGAAAATTCGTACACATCCGATGAATACTTGTCTGACAAAAGTCCAGGTAACTATTAGTAAACTTTAAAATAATCTGTCAAACTTTGACATAATTTGACAATATTTAAAATATCTACTATCAAATTTCGATAGAGATCGACAAAACATATATTAGATAGACAGATAGATACATTCATTGTTTTTAAAGAAATATACATTTTTCTACGACTGCTTTAGAATGTAAGCCTATACACACACTTTTCAAACACAGAATGAATCCATTCTAGCTCTAGATACGGTATGAATATTCCGTATCAAGTGTTGGAATAAGCACATGTAGTGCCATCTCTTGTTTATGAAAGTAAAGAAAACTGTAGCAAAATTAGCAAATATATATATATTTTACCATGAAATATTGAATAATTTAATGCAATTTAAAGTTTTGCGTTAAAATTGCATAAATTAGTTTTTCTTAATATTTGAACAGTTTTTCATCAATTTAGTTTTAGTTTTTTTATCAGTCTATTCCATACTACAGAATAGACTATTCTCATAACAAGAAAGTTAACAGCAATCACATTATAATAATCACATTAACAGCAATCGCATTCTAATAATTATAAATAATATAATAAATAAAATATTGTCAAAGCTAAATTTTTGTCTTGTTGTCTTTGTTATTGACAAAAATTATTAAATTAAAAAAAAAAAAGGATTTTTTTTATATCGTCACGTTAGTGTCACAAAGTTCTATGTGCAGTGCATTGTGCATTGTATACAACTTTGTAAGTGACGATATGTTGGCCAAAAAATATTGTTTTTTTTAAATTTTATCATTATAATTGTTTTTCGTGAAATCTTTTTAGTTTTTAATGTTTGTGTTTTTTTAGATGAACAAGAACCAGTGCGCAACAAAAAGCAGAATAACAAAAACAAAAAGAATAAGAACAAGAACAATAAATATAACAATAGGGAAAATAATAGAAGAAATAACGATAGAAATAACGAGAATGAATTGAAAGATGCGCCAGGTGTGTGCGGATTCTTTTTACAAGGAAAATGCTCAAAAGTAAGTAGAAATGGGTTTAGAACCGAAAAATACTTTTTACAAAAAAAAATAACGGTCTAAAATTAGTTTTTACCCAACTTTGACCAATAATAAAAAGGTGAAGTTAAAATCTCAAACCGTTATCGGTCATAAATATATTAAACAGACCGACCACCTAGCAGATTTTTTTAAGCGGAAATTAGCTTTTTCACGTACAGTTAGATGCAAAAGGAACCCCCCCCCCCACTTAACTTTTGAACGAGTTGGGATATCCAAATTTGAAACACGTAAATAAGACGACTTAAACCATCTTTTTGCATATACAGTGCGGTCCAAAAGTCACCCCCCCCCCTCTTAACTTTTGAACGAGTTGAGATATCGATTTCTCAAATTTAGAACTCTTAAATAAGACAACTTAAACTATCTTTAAGCATATATTTGATACTTTTATCTCCTTAAATGTGAGGCATGGGGGGAAATTTTTTTAAATGGAAAGGGGGGTCGTGTGATACATCATTTTAAAGCCTCTAAAATTCTCTATATAACCATACATTTTTAAAAATTTTAAACATGTTTTTTAAGGTTTTGATTTTTCAGTTTTTTGTGTTAAAAAAATAAATTTTTAAGTTTTTTTTTTGTTAATTTTTATTTATGTCAACTAAAATTAGTTTAAAAGTATAATTTACTATTTTTCATTATGAAATTAGGCATTTTTAAAAAATTGTTTGGATTTTTTAGAGAAATTTTGACAAAAATACCCATTTTCAACTCTATTTTAAACCCAAAAAAAAAGGTTTAAAAAAATAAAAAATATACAGTTAAATGGAGAATTTTATAAGCTTTAAAATGATGCATTACCTTTCCATTTTAAAAAATGTTGTCACATGCCCCCCTGCCCACATTTTAAGAGCTAAAAGTATCAAATATATGCTTAAAGATAGTTTAAGTTGTCTTATTTAAGAGTTCTAAATTTGAAGTCGATAAACTCGTTCAAAAGTTAAGAGGGGGGACTTTTGGACCGCTCTGTTCATACAACGTCCATTGTAAACTAATATTTTGTCATTTTGCAGTCAGACTGTCAGTACTCGCACGAAGCGGTCCAACCCCGAAAATTGGAGCTGTGTAAGTTTTATTTGATGGAGTGTTGCGCTAAAGGAGGTAAATGCCTTTATATGCATTCTGACTTTCCATGTAAATTTTATCACACAGGTTTGCAGTGCGACAAAGGCGAGGAGTGTAAATTTGCCCATGGAAAACCACTTTCCGATGGTAAGTTTTTAGTTTGCGTTTTTAGTTAATACCATTATGGTAGGAATAGGTTTGTTTTGTTTCTCGGAAATTGCAGTTCTGCACTGATTCGGAACGTGCGCAGTTGCTACTGAACACTGACCGTTTCCAACTGCGCCGCACTATGCGGCCGAAATTTCACAAATTTATTTATTTATTTATTTGTAATATTCTACAAAGTCATGGAGAGCCCCAAATAAGCTTCATTGCTTGTGCTAGGGGCTCTCCATTAATTTTGACAAAAAAATATCCAAAAAGTTCAGTTGACATAAAACATAAAATCGTTTAAAAACTAGACTATTCTGCGCTACAAAAGTGCATTGGTTTTGTTTTTAGTAATTTAGGGTCTAAACGCCAGTCCGTAGTCTAAATCGATGTAAAATTTAATTTTGAATCATACACCAAAATAGCATTTTTTTTAACATACATTAGTTCACTAAAATTTTGTAGTATCATTGTACAAGCATATCTTTATTTTAACGTAAAATTAATTTTTATTAAATAAATACTCCTAAATTAACAATTATGAATACAAAATTATTTTATCCAATACATACAGATAATAAGACAATTACCAGCTTTATTTTAAATAGATAAACTCAATAATAACCTCCGCGTGGCTTTTACTTTATTGAGTGGATAATTTTTATTTTACCCACTCAACTGTCACTTGTCAAATTATTTTCTTGTAAATGTCATTAAATTTTTTAATAAAAATATGAATTCCTAAGCTATTTATTGGATAAAACCTTGTATGGCACTCATGGGTAAACCGATATTGCCCTCTCGAAAATTAATTAATTTTTTCATGGGCAATATCTTGCTTTACCCACTAGTACCATAAATAACTATTAACGTGGTTCCTGAAACCTCTCTGGGCCAGAATACTTTTTTTTCTGTTTGTGCAAGATAGTGCACCGATTCTGAACCCGTAGTTCAGGACTGCAATTTTCGAAAAACAAAAACCTACCCCTGTTAAAAAAAAACAAGTAGAGACCAGTAGAAAACGAATCGGAATCTACTGGATCCTACTGGTCTCTACTTGTTTTTTTTTATTTTTATAAAAAATAATCCGACGTAAACTTTGGAATCTCATTTCGTCTGGTATCTGGTAGATGTGCTGATAAAAACCCTAATAATATGTATACCGGTTGAGTTTTATTTATTTATAGCCAATGTAAAATAATATAAATCATTCAAGTTTAGTTTTTATCAAATGAAGATTACTCCTAATTTTGGGGGTGGCCATAAATAAAATACCCGGTATACACATATCGCCAAAATTCTTTCTGCTTAAAGAGGGCAAGTTAAAAAATTTTTAGCATTGAGCTAGAATTACAAATCCGATTTTCCTAAAAATTATAATAAAATCTTTTCTAGGTTTGAAACAAATACTCTTCAAACACATAGAAACAGCTCCCAGGGATATTCTAGGTGGATTCCCAAGAATGAGCAGAGAAGAGTCCTTAAATATGATCAACGTGACACAGAAAAACCTGCAAGAAAAATACGGTGTGACCCCTGATGATGTCGTAAAAAGTGGAATTCCGTCACTTTTTGATATCAATATTCCAGTACCTCCAGAGCTGTTGGGAAACATCGAAAATGGTAATTTATTATTAAATACAATTTTTTTTAATGGAAATGACGCCAGACTTAGGGTCACTTGATTGCTTGTTGCTTTTTCCAGTTGTGTTAGTTTCTTTTGGTGGTTGATTATTAAAGTAATAACTGACTGAGTGACCTTAGCCACACTTTCTAGCATAAAAGTTATGCAAGTAGTTCAAATGTACAATAATTGTACTAAAATTTATTTAAAATTTCTTATAAAAAAGGGTATAAGGTTTAAAAGTGAGATTTTATTAAAGTTTCTTAATTTTCAGTTATCTAAAACGTAAAAAAAAACAAAATTTAGGAGCTTTAGTTTTTTAGTTCGTCCTTGATATACCATTGCACATCGTTTTAGTTATATTATCAACAAAAAATACTTCCCCTGTTACAGTTCAAATTTTTTTTTTAGAAGTGAAGCTAGAGGATAAAAAAGAAGGAAAAAGAGCAAGACGATCTAGGTGGCAGGATCCCGAGCCCGAACAAAAAATTAAGTTACCTTTTGCCAATTTTGGAGATCAAGACATGAGAATAAATAGGTAAACTTTTATTTTTTACGTTAAAAATATACATTTTTATTAATTTAACGAAAAATAACTAATTTTTGCATTAATTTCAGTAATGGGGACGTAGACATGCGCACTCTTCCACTAAATCTGACAAGCAAGCCCTCTGCGGCGTTGCCTAATCTCACGCAATCAAATTCCATCGACATCGAAAAATATAAACGCGATGCCGGTATTCTACATTCAACTGTAGTCACGCCTAACATGAATGTACCACCGCCTATCATCTCGAATCGTACATCTCAAACCGGTTTGTCTTCAATAAACCTTCCTCCACAGAGTGTCCTGAGCAACGTTAGTTTGCCTCAAAACCTACTAGGGCTTAATGCGTTGGGCGGAGCCACGAACTTTGTAGGCGGGGCTAACTATGCTCAGAGCTTAGTGGGAGGAGCTAATAACGTTTTGGGTGGTGTTACGCTGTCTCAAAGTATTTTGGGAGGTCCCACATTTACTCAAAGTGTATGTTTGAATACTCAAGATCAAAATAAAGACACCGATATAAGAAATACTAATATTTTTGCTCAGGATGTTGACATAAGGCAGAATAATTTGGATCCAAGAGCTCTAGCCTCTAGTGATGTCGATATTAGACAGGTTTCGAATGTTTTTGACTTAAACAAAAAATTATCCGAGTCTGAGGATGAAAATTCTTTAAAAATGGATATAAACGAGTCCGAAAAACAAATACCCGATTTGCCCGAAACGATGCCCAAAGCTCAAAGAGATTTGTTTATGCGAATTCAAGCCACTCAAAAGGAAAATTTGCCGGAAAATAACGAAAGTGATTACCAAAATTGTGATAATATTAATTGGTATTCTGATGATGAATCCGATGACGAAAATAGATTGACAATCAAAGTCGAGGGGGAGGAGCCTATTAAAGAAAGGGAGGAGCCAGAATCTGAAGAAAACAGGTATGTAGTGTGTTCAGTGGTGATTACAGCATTACCTATGACATTGTAAAAAAGTTAAACACATTTTTTACATAAAAACTGCGTTGATTTGTCGTTAAAACTATATTAAATTTTTATGAGTTGAACCTTTTATAAAATTGATGATTAAAATTATTTATTTTTTTTTTAATATATTCTTTATAAACCGTTCTATGTACGTATGTCATTTTAAATACGCAGAAAGTAAATTTTGATTTTAGAAAAAAAATGTCTAAACTTTTTATAAATCAAGCAACAAATTTAACATTGGGAGGCTTAAGCATTAATTTTTTTATTAAATTAATGCAATATTTTTTTTTACAGTAGGACAATGTCCCCACCAGTAATAAAACCATTGGACGTCGTAGAAAAACTTGGGGATCTCTCAAAAATTGACATTTCAGCAGAAGTTACGAAACTCCTGACCTCTATGTCCCAAGCGAGAACTCAATTCACCACGCCCACTGTTGAAAAAGAATCTTGTATTCTACCAAAAACCACACACAAAATTCTCTTACCAGTGCCCAGTTTACAAGCCACGCCTCCAAGAGAAACAAATCGCGAATCTCCGCCCCTTAGTGATATTCTATTGCCGAAAAATGATCCTAGAGTGGCGAGAAGTGACCCTAGGGCCGCCGTAAGTGATCCTAGGATGGCCGGTAACGATCCCAGGGCAAGAAGTCGACAAAACTCCAATGAGGAGAAGAAAAAAGTGGAGAAACCTTTAAGTATATATGAACAAGGCAGTATTTCCAGGGAAGAAACGAAGAATGACGATTCTGATGTAACGGGCAATGATATCGATCTAAGACGGTCCGATATTGATCTAAGAAACTTAGGTTTGGGTTTCAAGGCTATGGCTAACTACACACCCGCTTCAGAGATTGATGCATCTATTAACTCCCATTTACCTATAGTATGGAAAGTTTTAATTGTGGAAATACCTAGACCGGATTACACAGGTTTAAAACTAACCTTAAGTGACGCGGAAAAATCAGGTGACCCTAGACTAAAAAAGATTTTTAGGTTATGTGACGAAAAAGATAGCCCTATGAGTCCCAAAGAGTGCACAAACGCCCCTAGGACTATAAGGAGTGACCCTAGGTTAAAAAAACAAGACGATTCTATGAGTTTTAACCAACAGTTAAATACTTTACAGAGTTCGCAGTTTTATCAAAGTTTAACTAGTAACCAAAAGTTAATGTTAAACCAAGAGATAGCAAGTAGGAATGACCAAAGCAATACTCATGACCCTGTTTTAAATAGTCTTTTAAGTAACCTAAATATTATTCCTAATATGCCCAATCTTAGTCAAAACAACCCTAATTTAGGAGTTGCATTGAATATTTTAGCTAAATTAAACCCTTTATTAGCCCAATCTAATCCTCTTTTGGCCACACAAAATCCTAACATGCTATCCCAAAATCCGGGTATTTTAGGAGCAGGCCCTAACATGATGCCCCATGATTTCCCTATTAATTTTGACCCCAGAAACGGGGGTCTATTGGGAAATGCACCCCCTCAATTTGGGGGGTTCAATCCTGATTTTAATGATTTTGGAGCAGGGGGGCAAGGTTTTAATAACGAAGAGTTTTATAATAATCAAGAAATGTTTGAAGGTGGGAATAATAACAGGGGGCATAATAATAATAACAGGGGATATAATAGAGACAGGAGAAGGGGACGGAATAACAATAATTTTAATAATAATAGGAATAATAGGAATTTTAGGAATAATCGTAAGAATCAGAATAATTGAGAGGATAAAAGTTTTTTTTTGTTAATTTTTGGTTTATTTTTGACACTTCTGTATTTGTTATTGTTTAATTTCTCAAATTATTTTAATGGGTAATTTTTATTACAGACTGGGGACGTATTTTTTGTAATTTTTTATTAATACATAATTTTAAAAAATCTGTCTGACATAATACAATATACCGAGCGGTCCAAAAGCACCCTCCCCCCCTATTAACTTTTGAACGAGTCGAGATATCTCAGCTCCTTCAAAAGTTAAAAGGGGGGGGGTTACTCTGGACCGCTCTGTATATATGTATAATAATAATAATATACATAATATAATAATATATAATATACATAATATATGCATAGTCATAAACCTACCTGATTGACTGTAGAAGATTTAACTGCAGTTACATCATAAAAATAGTTTAATGCTACACAAAACTGTGCTTTTGTGTACAATATTGTGCTTTTGTGTACAATATTGACTGTTTTCGTTTTGGTCAATTAAAGAACCCCGCACAGAATTCGCGAAAAAACTAAATAAAATATATTTTTTTAATCCCTAGTTTTGACAAAAAATTCACCCTCTTTAATATCGAGAGTAACTGATGTGCCAATATATTATTATGTCTCCATATTTTTTATGATCAAAAATAATAGTTGTAATATTTATTTGAATTAACCGGTGCTGTTAAATAATAGTTTAAACTTAAAACATTTAGAATTAATTTGTATAATTTTTATTGTACATACATACTATTTACAGGATGTATTAAAACACAGAAAGTCGTTATCTTATTTCGTTATTTAATTATTGGGCTTTTCCAGTGTTAAGTGTGACATTTTTTTTATATATTTTACGAACTTAGTTACGCACTACTTCTTAGAGAATGGAAGTTTTACGCACTATTATAGTTCCTAAAAGAAAACAAATACTTTCTGAATTGTCCTTTTTGTGCAAAAAATATTGTACATACATTGTGTCCCCGGATCGACTTGACAATACCACAAAATGACTATTCTTTTTTTTTGAATTAAGAAAAACTGCTTTGGGATTTTGCCCTGCTTGCTTAAAAACTAATTTTTGTCAAAATAAGATTTTGAAAAATTATATTATTATCTGGCGCCAGATGTCAGTAAGAGTAAAAATTTTTCAGGTAAACTTACCTTTCCGTAAAAGATACGAAAAAAAGTTATTTAAAAAATATATTTATAATCAAAAATAAGAGCCGCATGCCAAAATTTAATACTTTTACTTCATAAAAATTTGTTATTAAAAAAAATTCAAACACTGGAAACTTGACACTTTTTAAAAAAATCATTACGAGTTAAAATTATTAAAATTTGACACGCGGCTCTTATTTTGATTATAAATCTATTTTTTAAATAACTTTTTTTCGTAACGGAAAGGTAAGTTTACCTAAAAACTTTTTACTCTTTTACTGATATCTGGCGCCACCTATAATTTTTAAAATTTTTATTTCAAAACAAATTAGTTTTTACGTAAGCAGGGCAACGTCCCAAATCAGTTTTTCTTAATTCAAAAAATAAAAAAAAAATGGTCATTGTGGTATTGTCAAGTCGACCCGGGGACACACTGTATGTGCGGAGTAGAATTTTTATTTTAAACTCGATGATTCAAATCAATTTAAATATTTCCTTTTATTACTTTAAGGTTATCATCACGTATATGACAGCTAAGATCTAAAAAAAAATGTTTATTTGAATTTCCCATACAAAAAAAGTTTGCTTAATATATTGTACGTTACTTGGACGATTTACACAATGTTTTAGGTAAAAAAACTAACTCTTTTTTAAATGTAAGTAAGCATATAGTTTTATGTTTCTAAGCGAAGATTAAGCCTCTGTAAGAAAATTGTTTGCTTGCAGTAGTAGAAAATTCGTGACAGAAATGATAAAAAATACATCTAATCTTGGTCACATCACTAACACAGCCACACAAAGCAAAAAAGGCAAGAACTCTTTCGAAGACCATTGTATTCCTATGTATTTTGAGATGCTGAATCCAAATTTTAGGTCAAAATAGCACCTCATCTAAATAGTTTTGGAGATAACCTCAAAAAACGTTATATTCATATACTCAAAAATGTTTCCAAAGTCGGGTGTAGCGCCTCAAAATAAAATGGTCTCCGAAAAAGTTCTTGACCTTTTTTTGTGCGGCTCCATGTGTGGCTATATCTCAAAAACAGAAGCTATGGTCTGTTTTTTCAAGCAAGATAGCTAAAAATCGCACAGTAAATATTTTTACAACAGGTTTGAATAGTATATGTTTGTGTATAGAATATAGTTAAGTTTTATAAAATAAACTACGCAGTATATTCGCACATCCAATATTCGAATCCGTTTTGAAAATATTCACTGTGCGATTTTTAATTTACTATCTTGCTTGAAAAAACAGATCATAGTATACGTCATATTCGATATAATGTGCAGTGATACCTATGCTGCTCTCCACGAAGTTACGCGAAATAATGCGAATCGAACCTGAATTCATATGATCTTCGCCTTTTACCACACTTTCGCAAATGAGTCACTGCACATTATATCGAATATAACGTGTAGAAAACTTTTGTTTATGCACAGTACTGATAAAATTTATTTTTTTGATGGTATTGAATATTGACATTATTTTTAATATTTCTGTTATGGATTTGCAATTATTGCACCTATTATAGGTAAAATAAATAATTTCTTTAAACTACTGTAAGCAAATGGTTTGCTTGCACTAAAACATCGATTAGGTACATACATTTATATGCTTAATAACCATTAATCGGAATAAATTCAGTTATGACTCATCAACGTTGAAAATAAATAGAGAAACATAGGCTTACGGAATAATTTTGCCGAATTATGAGGGAAATTTTTATAAAGGTCACTAAATCGAAACATTTGACGACTAATTTGTTACACACAACAATATTGAATATACATATTAACTATAAATATGTAAATATATCGATGTTTTTCGAAGAAAATAAAAATGTAAATATTTAAAACCTCGCGTCAACGATAGAATCGACGCGGCGCCTATGCGAGCACTGGAAATTCGCCGATGAGTGTTAATAACATATTAAAATTTAAAGAAAATCTACAGGTCACCAAATAACAGTCGTGCTATTTAATTCATTTCATCGTAATAAAACTATCCTTCTAGTTTAAAACGTGGCTAATTTGCCCTTTAACCTTTTGTAGTTTTAATTTTGACATTGGCAAATAACTGTCATAACTTGTTTCTATTTTTTTTTGTATATTATCATTATATATAGTTATATTTATGACGAATTTGATGCATTCTGTAGGTATACATTCTTTTGTATATACTTATACAAATTATTATTTATAGAGGATGTCCCAGAAACTATTATCCTAATATTTAAATACAAATAGTAAAGAAGTCTCTTTGAGAAATCCTCTATAACACAATGCTTGCCAGAATTTTATACAGGGCGTTAAAAACCCAAGTGTATAACTGCTAAATTTGTAAATAAATAATTTGAAATAATTTAATAGTATAGTATTTATTTTAGAGTATCTTTTAAATGACTAGGCGGAGGGTTCCTTAAAATTGATCGAAATATGGCTTGGGAATGGCAGAAAAGGCTTGCACGATCTAGCCGTCACTAAAATCAGCTGCAAAAAAACTTTTTTTAACAATTTTTACACGTAAAAATCGGGTTTAAGTTCATCATTCAAAATTAGATAGCGCCACCTACTAATTTCCCTATTTTATCCAATACATACAGATAATAAAACAATTACCAGCTTTATTTTAAATAGATAAACTCAATAATAACCCCCGCGTGGCCTTTACTTTATTGAGTGGATAATTTATTTTACCCACTTAACTGTCACTTATTGTCAAATTATTTTCTTGTAAATGTCATTAAAATTTTTAATAAAAATATGAATTCCGAAGCTATTTATTGGATAAAACCTTGTATGGCACTCATGGGTAAACCGATATTGCCCTCTCGAAAATTAATTAATTTTCTCATGGGCAATATCTTACTTTACCCACTAGTACCATAAATAACTATTATCCTAACATGAATGTTTCCAAATTTGACAAGACTTGTCAAATACTTGGAGTACTTATTTCAAATAATAATACTTAGTATTATTATTTGAAATAAGTACTCCAAGTACACAGCGTGCATGTTCATGGGCGGTTTTATTTAATTCAGAGATCTAATGAACAAGGAAACCGTCTCGGCATACGAGACCCATATTAAAATAACGATTCGGCAGTTAAAATGTTAGCATTGCAGGTATTTCCTATTTTAAATACAAATAACACAAAATCTAGTCATAAGATTTTTTTCCTGGAGACTATAGTCAGGAGCGTAGACTAATTTAAGGAATTCTTTGTCATCTAAAATATAATTAATTTGAACAAATAAATATAATATGTAAGATGTCCTAAAAATAATTGCAGATTTAGGATAGATAATGTTTCATTAAGACTGAATATTTAAGGGTTATTTTTTAAATTAACTACAAAATATTTATGAATTTTAAGTAATACTAAAGGTTAGTTTACCCAATAATTAACACTAAAATAAAAGTTTAACCAATGAAACGGTATGTGTCAAATAAATCTGACATTTCTTTGGTCAGATACTTAGTTTAGTGTTTATTACACAGCCACACAAAAAGAAAAAAAGGCTCGGAGTTGTATTCATTATATTCCTATGTATTTTTTCTTATTTGCGACTCTTATAAGCTCATAATCACACGCATTTTGCGTGTTCTTATAGGCCCATAAGAGGTCTCTACTTTTTTTTTTCTGTTGGGTTCACAACAGACAAAAGCCTACCTCTTGGCGTTTTGCGTGCAAATGTCAATGTCGATTTAAAGTTTAATTTTTTACAAGATTTTGTGTTTGGGTTATTTTTTACCGTGTTAAAATTGTGGACTGGTTTGGACTTTTTGCGGTGAAAAAAGAAGAGATGACTGTAAAATATATCAAAATATCATTTGTTCTTAGAATTTTAAACATAGTGTAAACTGTAATGCCAACCCAAAACAAAAATCCCTAAATCAATCATCAATTTAAATGTAAGTTTTTTAAACTTTAGAGCAAAATAGAAAAAATTGTATAAAGCACTCGTTTCATAACACGTTTTTAGAGCACTAGTACTTTAGAAAACTCGCCGCAAGCTCGTTTTCTAAACTTGTACTCGTGCGCTAAAAACGTATGTTATGAAACTAGTACTTTAATATACTATAAAAAAAGCCTTATTTTTATACACAAAAATAAAGTTTTTTTGAGGTTATCTCCAAAACCAATCGGATAAGGTATTATTTTGACATCAAATTCGGATTCAGTGGCTTAAAATACATAGTACAGTTGATTTCAACAAAACTGGAAAAGTGGGGTTAAGTAAAATTTCATGTTTTCCATAAAATTTAGTTGTGTGAATGTGGATTATTTAAATGGGGTTATGCCTGTTTGAAAAATAAAGTTAGTTTAACCATGTCAAAAATCATGTTATTCTATGCATTTGTGTTTAGTAAATACTATTTGGACTTTGAAGCGTATCTCTATTGTTGATTACTGTATTTCTGCTCTAAAATATCCCTATTCTAAAATGTCTATTATTAAATCCCCTTATCAATATATTTTGTATCTAATAAACTTGTTTTAAATACCTTTATTTTTAAAAAACACTACTAGTTATTGGTCTCCTACAACTAGGTATTCCTCATAGTTCCTTAATTTAAAAATTATAATTATGGGTTTTACACCAGTATTATTCGAGTATTCTTGTTTTTCTGCTTTATCTCTCCCAATTTTAAAAAAATACACCAACATTTTTTGACTTTGACATTGATGTGGCAATAACAATATTGACACTAAATTTATTAACAAGTAAACAAATATTTGTCAAATGAAAGATAGTTCACAATGTAATTTTTTTTTATAACCCCACTTTTCCAGTTTTGTTGAAATTAACTGTAATACAATGGTCTCTTAAAAAATTCCGGACCTTTTTTTCTTTTTGTGTGGTTGTGTTATTGGGTAAATTAACAGTAATATTATATTAGCTTATAATCATTAACATTTATGTAAAATTACCTATTATTTAAATATTCTCATTCCATTGTAAATAAATTTAAAAAATTAGAAATAAAGTTATTTTTTACTAAATATTAATTTATTTTTGTATGGCAAGCTGTATTTAAAAAAATATATTTTTTGATTTTTTTTCAAAAAATTATTTTTTTGACATTTTGATTTATGTATTTATTGAGATATTTGTACATAAAATACTGTATAATATAATAAATTTGTGGAAAAAGGTTTTATGTGATAGTTTATTTATTTATTTATAAATTTAAAAATGAAATAAATTAAAAGTATTTATATATATTTTTTAAACAATTAACGAAAAATAATAAATATTATATTATTCTATTTAAAATAACTGCTAAATACTCTGTTTCTCGAAAACAAAAGCTAGTAGAAAACTTTTGTTTGCGCACACTTGTAGCTTATTGGTTCTATTATTAACTGGTATAAATTTTATTTTGATAACTTTAATAATAACGTCATAATTCGAGTGATTTCAGTTAGGTGAAACACCCTGTATAATTTAATTACGCCCCTATTTTAAAATAATCTGTTTTAAATGTAAACATTCTACTATATCTCTGGCGTATACTATAATACAATGCATTTATTACACTGAGTGTATTAAATGAACAATAACGGGCATATTTTAGACGTCTACCGACGACACATGTTAGCTGAGGATCGGGCAGAAAACTAGCGTTATCAGGCGAAACCTAACCTTTGATATACAAGTCACAATTGAAATTGATTATAATTAAATAGTAATACTACAGAACTAGTAACGGTTAGAAATCCTTTATATTTTGACACTTTTTCTACCACACAGACTTGGGGAACGTCCAAGTATTACGTAACGCAAATTTTGATCATTAAATAAGATTTAGTATTAAAAATACAATGATACAATGATAAGATTTAGTATTAAAATTACAATGATAAAACACTTTACAGTTGTTTTTAATTATGCTTACGTAACATGGCGCTGCCGACAGACTTACGTCACATAGCTAACATGCCCTCCTCAAAAGTTGATGACTAGAAAAAGGTCACTGCAATCAAATTCAAGCAGCTAGTAGTCTGCCCCCCGTGTTTAAAAACTAAACCTATGACAAAAAAGGTCAACTAGAAAATTTCCTGATACTGTCAAACAGGAAAACTGGCTCTGTAAGTCCCAGTAATAGTGGTCATTTGCAAACATGTCAAAATATAAAGGATCTCTACTAAAACTATGATTATTTACAAATACCTAAAATAATATAATAATATTAAATTAACAATGAATATCACAAAACAGAAAATGGAAATTATTAAAATGTATTTTTGTATTCGATTGTATCTAAACGCACCACTTTTTGTATGATAAATCTGCAGGAAAATCTTAACTAGTGCGAAAAGTAAAATAAACCACGTTGGTTGGTTGATTGATCTTGAAACTAATGCCATTTGAACTGTCAAATGGTTTGTCAAAAATACAAGTTTATTTATCAATATATTACAATCGCATAAAAAATAGTGTATGATACACGGACGAAAACTGTTTTTAGGCCAACTTCGCTTTCCGTGTTGGGTTATCAATCTTTGTTATCGCCCTAAAACGTTTTTTATTTTCGTCCTTGTATCATAATATACTATTCTTCTACAAATAAAAAAAATTAAAATCCATTTTCCTAAACCAAATATACTAGATACTCTAGAAATTCAGTGTCTCCTTTAAAGAATATACATATTTGCTATATACAAAGTGGACGAATAACAGCTAGTTCCATAATGGAACTTACATTCCTTTCTCGAATAGCGTTACGTCAGTGACATTTTGACAGATTTATTTTTTGTTTTATTCATTTTTGTACAGTATTATATTTATTTTTAAACGACTTTTTTGTGAAAGCTGTAAACCTTTTTTATGAGACTGAAAAATTAAAATCAATTTATTTCTTTTTTTTTGGTATTTTTTACAAGCTTTTATAGACCGTTTTTATGTATGACAAGCTGTGACTGTCGCACACATACGTGTGAGACAGACAGACAGACTCTGAATGCCTAAAAAGTTTTTAAAAAAAATAAACTGAATTTAATTATGACCCTTAATTATGTATGGACGGTCTAGCTTTCATACAACATACATTTAACAAAAAATATCTGTTTTTTTATGGACAAAACATTAAATGTCACATTCGCAATCGCCAATATACAATATAATTATAATTCATCTTTAAAATATTTTGATTTTAAGTATTTTTTCTCATTTGATGATATCTACAATCGACCTGGTTTTAACATAATTTAATAAAGTAAGATTAATAAAAAAACTATTTGCTTTTAAAATGCTAATGTTATAACACAAAGTCTTTGAATCATAAAATTTGTTTTCTTTTTTAATATTTCTTTCTCTTATATTTGCCAGTTTTAAATGTGGGCCGTTATATGTTAAATTTTTCATTCGATGATAAATCTGTACGAAAAGTTTGATTTCCACACTAGTGCGAAATGTAAAATGTTTCACGTTTATTGGTTAATTGATATTGAAACTGATTACATTAGAGCTCAAACGTCATTTTTTGTCAAAAATATAAATTTATTTATTAGATTATTAAAATCGAATAAAAACTAGCAAATATCATATACACTATTATGTTATACACCTAGTATGCAGTCTCTAGCGTTCGACTCTTTTTTTTTTTGCTGAGACGGAGTCGAGGCAAAAAAACAGTCGAGAACACTTAAGGCAGTTCGCATAAGTAGTAACTCCAAATATCAGTTAAAAATTTAGTTTAAAAATTATTTTGACAGTCAGTTTGATAAATAAGTTGAAAAAAGTTAGTTTGGGAATCAAGATTAAAAAAACTGCGACAGCATAGTTATGAATTCTACAAATTTATTTATCGCTAAAAAAATGTTGCTAGGAAATTTATCGCTGCAAATTTCATACTATTGGTTGACACGATGAAAATAAGATTTTTTTATTGGTTCTAAAAAGTTATCATTAAAATGCCGTCGCATGTGATAGTAATCCAGGGCAATTAAAGACATACATGGAACACACACGAAAATCAAAGCATATATAGGGATAAAAACATTCACACTCAAATACTTATAGTATATTAAAGTACTAGTTTCATAACATGCGTTTTTAGCGCACGAGTACAAGTTTAGTGCTAGTGCGCTAAAAACGTATGTTATGAAACTAGTACTTTAATATACTATTAAGCCCGTGCATGATAAAATTTATCTACGTAAAATTTTAAGCTTTATTTAAGTATGAAATTAGTTCAAATAAGTACCTAGTGACAAAATTAAGCTGAGAATGCTTAAATTTTGGACATACAGCCTGTTCCAGAACTCGCGTACCGAAATTTAAGAGGTGATTCTACATCCAAAAATATGAAAAAAAGTTTCTATAAAGGTTGGTCCGAAAATGAGCCCTAAGGGAGCTACGGCCCTTCGAAGATGACGTATTGAATGGGGAACAAAAAAAAAGCACCAATAAAATTTTAATGCTGCAGGGTGATTCTTCATTTAAAACTGAGCAAAAAAGTATTATACACCAAAACACCTAAATTTAATATTAAAGGAGTAATAGCCTTTTAAAAAGTAACGTTTTTGGTGGCACAAAATGTTACTTCCTCTTAATTGCATTTTTTTTTGATAACGGTTGCTTCTACAGTGTTACACTATATGATATTTTATATGTATTTTTACTCTAGAAATCTATATTTTTTACAACAAATCCAAAAAACATACACATAGAAAAGTTTGGGGCAAAAATGTTTTAAGCCTCATATATTTTGTCCGTCTGGGCACGCCTCTGGATAAATTAAAAAAATAAATTAACATAAACTTATTGCCCTTATTAATACTAGTATACATGCAAAAGCTCGCCGCTCTAGCTTAAACGGTACCCGAGTTATTAATTAAAAACCTTATTTTTATTACAATTTTAAAGGGCCCTAGATCCCTTAGGGCTCATTTCCGGACCAACCTTTATAGGAACTTTTTTGGATCTAGAATCACCTCTTAAATTTTGGCATGCCAGTTATGGATCACCCTGTATAACGTATTTATCTGAATGTATAGCAAATTAGTATTAGATTTTAACCACTAAATGTTTAAATATTTTCCGGTGCGTCGCCTGATGAGAAAAAATACTCCAAATACTAGGAAAAAACAAACTTAATCAAAATAATAATGACCGTGAAAAAACAGACCCAAACAATTGCACTTACCTTGTCATAATCGTCCACGTGAAACCCTAATTAGGGGTTTTGAGGCGGATTTGGGGCTCTCGGAGGGTTATTGCTTCCTACGACGACACTCTCCAAGTCCCCGGAGGCCCCGATTTCCGGAACTTCCGGATTTTTTATTTGCACCCGAAATCCGGTGTTGGCCAGACCGAAGAAAGTCCTTGGAACAAGGTTGGCGCTGGAAAACTTCCAGCCCAGATGTATGTGGCAATTTATGCAACTCATTATCGTCCAAGCGTACCTAAAGAAGAAAAATCCTGCTGATAACAAAATAATTTTCCCTATAGTTTATACAGGGTGTCCTAGCTAAAACAGATCAATCGTTTTTTTGGCGTTATTAGCTATCGGAAGAAGATTTATGTCAGTCAATATACACCCAACAAGCTATAACTGCGTATAGTAGAGAAAAAGATGCAAGTCGCTTGCAAAACAACTTTACACTGCGATATTTCAAGAAATCTTTGACATAGAGACTTGAATTTTGGAACAAATTTTGTTTGCTACTTAGAAAATCTTTGTTCCAAACTTCAAGTCACTGGGTCAAATGGTTTTTCAAATATCGTAGTGCAAACTTGTTTTACAAGCGACTTGCATTTTTTCTCTTCACAGCTTTTTTAACTTTAAAAGAAGTAACCAAAAGTTATAGATTTTGCCACTTTTTATAATGCATATAATAATTTTATTAAAAAAATTCTTAGTTTAAAAAAAATATATTTAAAATATAATTTAATATTATTATGATTTGTTTAGCAAATGTAAATAAATAAAATTATTATTATTTTTTAAATTATTTAAAGCGACAGTTAAAAAAAATGTATCTTAGAAGTAAAAGCCAGTAGAAAACTATGGCACAAATATCGCTTTTTGGGTGAATATTGCTCAAAAAGGGAAAAAAAATAGAAAAAAATATTTTGAAAAAAAAAATACTTACCCGGGGAACCAAGAGAATTGCTTAGAAGGTCGTCCACTTAGTTTGTAATTTTTGGCTTCCGAGACAGTAACAGTTTCAAATACATGGCCTCCTAAAATTAAATAAAAAAATATTAGGAGTCCATTCAAAAATAAAGTCAAATATATTAAGAACAAAAAAAAACAAAAAGGGGCGACGTTAGGGACTTAAGCAACTCTTTAACAAAAAGTCCACACTAACTATTTTTTACATCATTTTAAAGACTTTAAAGTAAAATTGAAAATGTTATCATATGCTCAAACCACATCAAACTGTACTTGGTCTCTTTGACCTCCGTATTTAAAAAGATCCGTTTGGAAAGTGATTTTTTTTTTCACATAAAAGTCTTTACCTGGGTTTACATAGTTGCTTTGGATGCCATCTTTTGACATAGCAAACACTTTATGGGGGTCACTGAGTTCAACTCCACAGTTTTCACAACAAATTTTTCGGTTCTAAAAAAGATAATAATTTTAAAACTTTAATTAGAAAAGGTAAATGTTAGCATTACACATTATAATGTGTAGTATATTTACCTTACTTTTTCGATAATGGTCGTATGACAGTTTTATTTATTTTTGACAAGTTTGAGCTTACCAATTTTAACAAGCGAACGCTTAATTTCAGTCTTTCTAATGTTGAATCCAATTTCAATAATTGAAGTCGTTCTCCATGCGTTAACTGGTAATTCTGAGGGAACCAATAAGAGAGCTGGATAGGATCAGTCGGTAAATAATCTAAAAATCATATAAGAAAATATACTATGTAATTTCTGGAGAGTCTGTTGGGTTAACTGACTGCTAGATGGAGACATTTATTCTCCTAATCCTGAAGACTTTAAATGGTAGCAAGCTGAAAGCAACTTGTATGTCTCAAGCACATAGTAATCACCAAAACGAGTGGTTAGACGTAAATTTTAAGGAACAAAATTTTTTAATTTTAAACAAGATACGACTTTCTTGCTTGCAGAATAGTAATTTTGGATCATTCTTTTATTGCTATTGATTACACGGGCCAACAAGGATTTTGTGATCGGATGTTTTTTTATTTTCTGGCTTAGTTAAGACTCACTGACTGCAAAACAACATTTTTTTGTTTCCATCACGTACAATTTTTTTCAGCTATAAGCTATGCCAAAATTCTCATTCTTTAACATGAAGTGTAGAATTTTTAAGTTATGGACATCAACAATCAAAAGAAGCCATTTGACACATTTTTAGAAAGATCGAAACTAAAATAAAAATTTGGAAAAGCCAAATGGTGACGAAATTCGTTTTTTTTTTATTGTTATTTTATTCGAAATCAGTTTTATCAAAAATAGTCGTATGCAAAAATTCAGAATTTTGTCCCTGTTTTTTTCTTTGGCCCACTGTGCGTTTGTTCAAAACCCTTACGTGACGGACAAAAACGGAAGTTATATTTGAAATCAGCATAACTAAATTACCCAAAATCAGTTGTCAGATCCAAATCAACTTTCAAATGTTGAAAATTTGTTGGCCTGTGTTAACAATCAATAAAATTAAGCGATTTATTTTTTACCTCGGATATAGTTTGAAAGTCCCTCCAACAACAATTTTACATAGTAACATATCTCATGATCGTTGTAAACAAAGGCAGGGAACGGATACTGACTCAGATGATACCTAAAATATAGTTTTTTAGAACCAATAAGCCGTAAAAATATTTAATGTTTCTCATTCTATAACATACTCTCCACAGGGATAATATATTACGTTTTCTCCCGATATACTGTTATGTGGTGGAATTCATTTTAGTCAAGAACTGTTTATTTTCTACAAAAAAACAAGTTGGCGCCCAACAAAATACCTTTATAAAAAAAGCTTTGTCCCTGGTGGTTTCTACCAAACTTGGCGCCCCTCAAAACAAAAATTGGCGCCCCAAACATACCTTCAGGAAAAAAGCTTTGTCCCTGGCGGTTTCTACCAAACTTGGCGCCCCTTCAAAACAAAAATATGCGCCCCAAAATTACCTTCAGGAAAAAAAGCTTTGTCCCTGACGGTTTCTACCAAATTGGCGCCCAAAGGTAGGATGTTTTGATAAGGTGTTTGTAACGGCTCATCTAGATTGAAAATAAAAACATAAAAACATTGATCCGCATGGGTAATAAATAATAATTGTTTCTGACCGCGTCTGAAATTGGTACAAAAGAATTCCTTTTTGCAAAGAGTTCCTCTGACTTCCTTCGGAGTTCCTCCAGAGTTCCTCAGAGTTCCTCGGAGTTCCTCCAGAGTCCCTCGGAGTTTCTCCTAAGTTTCTTTGGCTTGTACAAAAGATTTCCTCGCGGTCAGCCCCTCGCCTAAAAATGTCAAAAATCGAGGTTCGGATTCCTCGTTAAGCTGTATGTCTCGGGGTACAAAACAAAAATGCCTGTTAGAGCAGAAAAAATAGTATCACTGGGGTGCTAAAAGATACGAGACTTTTAAATGGCAAAACATACCAGGCTTTTAAATGGAACATATGCAACCTTAATGTAAACCAACGGCCCACCATTAAAAAAAAAAAACACCAAAGCAACCAAAAACCAAACCAACGTTATGGTTTACGTTAGCGTTGGTTTGGTTTTTGGCTGGTTTGGTGTTTTTTTTTAATAGGGGCGTTGATTTACGTTAACGTTGGATTTGGTTTTGCGCCTGTTTGGTGTTTTTTTTTTTTTTTTAATTTAGTTTTAATAACCTCAGGGTTGATCTTCTGCCATTTTTGGCTATTATCATTAATGGCCGGGTAAATCATAAGATTACGTGCCTTTTTTCAACAAATAGCATAGGTGCCATTTAAAAGTCTAGTATCTTTAGAAATCTCGGAACCGGGGTAAGGCTTGACCTCCCCACCTGAAACTACCACTACTAATAAGCTTATAAGCTATTGATTTCTCACCTTCGATATTTCTGACAGTTCAAAAAGTCTTCATACTCACTGGCTGTATAGGGCCTTTTCGATTTTAAGGCCAACATTTGTGTGTTGACCAGTGGCGAAGTTAAAGGGGTTTCCGGCAGTAACTGGACCGTCACCATTTGTAGTCTCCCCGCCAGATTTTTAACGTCTTTGCCCGGGACGAGTTTAAACCTTCGTCTGCCCCTGGCTTTCAGATTTAATATGTTACTTTTCACTTCGGATTCGAAAATTTCGAGTACCACGCCATAGGCAAAGTATTTCGTGTATGTTTCGCTAAAAACAATCATATTTAAATTATTTTTTTCATCAGCAGTGATCGGTATATGTTGGTCTCTTCCGTAAATTTTACTCGACCAAGTGAAAACTTAGTAACAGTAGTTTTTTTTATCGCGTTTACAAATCAACTGTGTTGTCATCTTGACACACTGCGCGCAGCTGCGGTTTTGATAAGGAGAGTAGAATTCTAATCGAGATCGCAACGAGATACCCATCACAGATGAGTCATCAACTTCCCCGGAAGTGGTAGACTTTTTTATCTAACCACGTCCATCTTCCTAGGAAGTATACACTCACCGGCACAAAATACAATTCACCTAAAAAATTGCCACTTTTAACTATAATACTTACTTAGCAGCTATTAAAGCAATAGAGTTGCTTTTTTGGATATATCTGGACATTACGTTATGTTCATAAAGGTCGTTCATAACCAGGGGCAAAATATATCCCGGATATACCAGTGTGTTTGTGTGTATCGCCAAAATTTCGACTACTTCTCCGATATCATACACAGTATCCTCACTTGTGTTGGTCAGTTTTCCTAAATACTGAGAAATAATAAAAAAATTGTTTGGTTAGTTTGGTTTACGTATTGAAATATTTAGGAAAAATAAAATTAAAAAATATATACAGCCTGTTCCAGAACTCGCGTACCGAAATTTGAGGGTATATTAAAAACCCTCTGGAAAATATGAAAAAAATTTCAAAAAAAATCCATCTTCGTTCAATTCAAAAATAAGAACGCTTTAAGTGGACCAATACTGTTGATGATTATAAATTACCATTAAAGGTTGAATTTGTAGCTATGGAAGCACATTTAATTATTGCAGGTACATATTCTGTAGGTTGACATGGTGATTAATGTGACATAAATATTTATTAGTGTCATAAAAAAATATCAAAACTTTCATGATGTTTACTTCAGAAGAGTATTGCGAAATGCTAATTTTATATGGCGAGTGTGGCCGGAGTGCTTCAGCTACATCTGTAGAATATTCTATTCGTTTTCCCAATAGAGAACATCCTAGCAGAAATGTTATTTTAAGATTGGTGCAAAGGGCAAGAAATTCTGGAAATTTAACTCCAAACAAAAAAGAGATTGGAGGCGCTCCGCGAACTGCAAGAACTGTTGATAATGAAGAAGCTGTCATTCAGGCTTTTGAAGAAGAACCTGAAACAAGCCTTAGTATTGTGGCTAGAAATCTTGATATGTCTAAGACCTCTGTTCAACGAATTCTAAAAGATGAGAAAATGCATCCCTTTCATTACACTCGAGTACAATGCTTGACACCGGAGGACTATCCTTTACGAGTCGAATTTTGCACATGGCTGTTGCAGAAACATCAAGAAAATGAAGAAAAATTGTAAAAAGCATTCTTTTTACGGATAAGTCTGGGTTTCAAAGAGATGTTTTTTTTAATTCAAGGAATTCTCATGTTTGGGGACAGGAAAATCCCCATGCCTTCAGGCAAGGAAATCCCCAACGAAGGTTTCCTTTAATATTTGGGCCGGAATATTGGAAGATGCTATAGTAAGTTATTTTGAGAAATAAACCACCATAAAATGCTTAAAATATTTGTTTTTATTTTTTCCTATGTTCATTACTTTGAAATAAATAAATAAAATTCAGTTATTGTATTTTTATTTTATTAATTTGTATTAAGAATTTATAGCCAGTAAATCAATTAAAAGATCTGAGTTTCTAATAAAAAAAAACACTACATTCAGCGCGCTGAATGGAGTTGCAGCGGCAGTTTGTTGCTGCCGTCTAAGACGGGTATCATAAAACCACCGCCGGATGGAGTGACCCTATAAAAATAGAATATTTGATAGCCTCTGTCGGTTTTGTCAAAATATAATAACCTAAAAAGATTCTAAAGTTGAAAGTCTTAAACAATGCACGAGTCAACCATTAAAATGCAACCATAGTTACTAATAAGTAGGGAAAAACTAATTTTTAGGTAATTTAACATCAGCAACAAGATTGGTCAGATTAAATAGCTTCCTTTTTAATTAGTATTGAAGATGGATTTTTTTTTAATTTTTTTCATATTTTCCAGAGGGTTTTTAATATACCCTCAAATTTCGGTACGCGAGTTCTGGAACAGGCTGTATATGTTTTTGACGATCAGACCCAAATCAACACTCAACACTTAAATATAACGTATCATATATGCAATACTCAAAACATTATTTTCTTGATCGCGACATGTATGTAAAAGTTAAAAATGTATTTTTATTTACCTTATGAGCTGTAGGCAATTCGGTATTAAATTGACCATCGTTAGATACAACCATTTCTTCATCTAAAAAAAAAGCAGTGAAGATATACCAGGTGTAACAATGACCATAGTACACCCCATTTTTTCTTTAGTTTAAAAGTTAGAGATTTTAAATTTGGAAAATCTTTTATTGCCATAAAACACACATAAAAAGTACATTTAAGTCACTTCTGGTTTAACCACAAGTAGCTTTATTTCTGGTGAAGTTTTAAGTTAAACTTGATTAAATTGTATTGGGAAATTCACCCTTATTGATTAAAAGCAATTATTCATTAAACAATATACTATTATTTCCTTGCCAGAGGACTGTAATGCCACCAAACCGAATCATGTTTTTTATAAAGAAACGCTAAATTACTACTAAAGAAATGGCACAGGAGTGGCGTGTTCTGAAATTAGATGAACTTTGCACTAAGTGTGTTTTGCTAAAACTAATTATGTAGGTACATATCCTACTATACTGCCCTTCTAAGCCAAGTACCACCATTGTATTGCTTTACATTAGCCCCATGTGCCTACTAAAAAGAAATGTCCTATCTAAAACCCAAATCCTAAAAATTAGCCTAAGATGTTTGTCCTATGTGAAAAATCTTCAATGTTTGGGGCCATCCATAAAAGACGTCAGCAGTTGGGAGGCCGGGGGGTTACCAAAATCGGACAGAACCGAACAAGGAGGGGGGGGATCATGCCATTTTCGGACGTCCACTTTTCCAAATTCAATAATTTTCATGTAATGAAGTACATTTTTCATAATTCCTCTATCCGACGATATGTAAGCGATTTCGAGTTCTACCGCGGCGATTCAGGGATAAAGATAAAGAAGACGATTTTTCTATGTAGTATCTGACAGAAAATTCTATGTTTGATTATAAGAATAAATTTTTATCAGATTGACGGGGGCTTTGATCTCTTATTATTTCATAATGATGAAAAAAGTAAAAATCGGGAAAAAGGGGGTACACTACTGCGTTTTGGACGTCCTTTAGAGGGGGGGTCTGGAATTGGACAATATCGGACAAGCAGGAGGGGGGTGTCTGAAATTCCGGAATTTTCGCGGATGTCTTTAATGGACAGCCCCTAAAATCTAAATAAAATTGTCCTAACTAGTATTTACTAGATGAATAAGTCAAGACTAGGACTAACTTTACAGATCTTTATAATTTGATTGGACTTTTTAGATCATTTTGTCCTAACTTTCTCAGATAGAACAAATGCATTTAATATTACAATTTATTTTTCTCACAAAAAAAATATATTTTTTTTTCAAAGGATATCACGTATTTTTGATTTAAAATAAAGTAAAACCCAAACATGTTTTTAAAGTGCAAACAAAAACAATAAAACTGACCATATCTCAAAACATCTAATTTGCAGATAGGACAACTTGTCTTAGCAGGGCAGTATAGTTTAGGATTTATAATTTAAACATAGTTCTGAAAAATGTACAAAAAATTGATGAATAAAAAAATTAATTAATTTCTAGTAGCTACAAATAAAGAACCCATTACATGAAACCATCATTAATAAGAATTTTTTTTTTTTGTAATAATTTACTGGGAACACAAACTTTTATCATTTGTGAGAAATAACCATATACAGGTTTTTTATTTTTATATTTTAGATTTAGAACCTAGACTACCTATATTTTTAGATAGTTATTAGGGAATGTATTATGTAATGCAAATTTTGATCATAATGCATAAGCCGGTCCTTTCCAAAATATTAATATTATATACACAGAATTGGCCTTTGTATAAATCAAGTGAACCTGCTCCAGGGCGCGAGCCTAGAGGGCCGCCGTCGAGGGGCGTTTTTTCTTTCCGAGTCATAAAAAAATTATCAAAATTATCAGCAATAGTTTTTTCAGTCAGAAGTGAGGACCTTTTTTTTTAGTCATCAAAATTTTTAGAGTTCATTTTTTTCATTGCTAAAATTTTTTTTTGCTAGGGGCGCCAAGTCCAAGCCTTGCTTCATGGCGCCGAAATGCAAAGGCCGTCCCTGTATATACATAGGTATATAATATTGTACACAGGTATTTATCCTTATTTCTTTCGTATCTACGTCATTCCAAAAAAGAAACGAAAACTTACCGGAACTAATGTCGTCGTCAGGAATGTCATTATCAGGAATATGGCCATTTTCAACGTCCTGGTTTACATCTATGTTTTCATCATTATCCGACATTATCAAAAGCGATGTTTTTCACTCGAATGGTTAAAAATTTATCAATATTCACGAATGTTTTGTAAATATTTTGGTAAACGTCAAAGCGCATATGATTTTTTGACATTTCTAACATTTCCACCAACTTAAAGCCGTTTACAATCAGTTTCAAGAAGAGTACAAAGAATCCTTGAAGAAATTTGTCTATATAAAAAACTCATTTTACAAAATCATTTCCCAATAACTTAAAATGAACGTTGAAAAAGCCAATTTACAAAAATTAACTTCTAAGTTTATTTTTTGTGTCAATTCCATTATAGATGGCGCTAGTGTTTTATATTTATTATAAAATGAAATATCCCTAGATGATAATAAAGAAAACGCCATTTTTAATCGTTTGGACAACGCAATAAATTATTCCGTGTTTGAATTCATCATTTAAAAGTTATAAAAGTTATTAGTTTTTGAAGAGACTTTATATAATAAGTAAGTAGAATATTTTTGTTATATTTTCATGTATTTAGGAACTTGGATTTGTTGATTATTTACTTGTTTTTATTGTATTGAAATCAGCTGACAGTTTTCTTCCTATTGTACTGTAATTAGTTCATAAATATGATTCATTTTTGCTTTGTAAGGCTTCGATTTCGGATATTTTACGCATAATGCGATTCTATAAGGCTTTATTATTTAATTTAAATCGTAATTTATGAAAAAAATCAATAAAACTCGATCTTGTTTTTATTATTACCTATCTAGTAACATGAGCAAAAAGAATGTGTTTTTTTTTCTCGTACATGATGTCATACAGTTCTTTTATCTATTTGTTAAATTAAACAAAGCATTCCTGTTTTTTAAAAGAAATATGCAAAAAAGCTACAAAGGGTTCTGAAGTTTCTTTTGATGTTTTGCTAAAACCAAAAAAAAATATTTTTTTTTTGAGGGGAGGGGACTCCTCTCAGGGGAGATTGTCAAAAACAGGGTCTTGGGGAAAAATCAGGTCCAAGGGAAATTACATGCAGGGAAACACATATTTTTTAACAACATTTTATGTTGAATTTCTGGTTTTGTGGAGAGGATTGTCAAAAAACTGGACTTTAAAGAAAAATTCAGGGCCAAAGGAAATGAAATGCAGGGGAACACATTTTTTGTAAGAAAATGTTTGTTGAATTTATGGTTTTGGCAAGGGGGCTGTCAAAAAACAGGGCCCTGGGGAGAGGGAGAAAATCAGGGCCAAGGAAAATGACATTCAGGGCAAACATTTTTTTAACAATTTTTTTGTTGAATTTGTGGTGTTGGATAAGAGTTGCCAAAAAACAGGGCCTTGAGAGAAAATCAGGGCCCTTAGCCAATATTTGGCTTAGGAAAATGCATGCAGAAGAACACATTTTTTTTAACACAAATATGGTTGAATGTATGGTTTTGGAGGGGAGGGAATTTCAAATTGCAAACTACACACAAAAATACTACAAAAACCCAAGTAACATACAACAAGTCGTTCTGGCAGATAGAACGATTCAACTTAACACTGTCCCAAAGACATGCTAAATATATTAGAATGACTATTTTTTTTAACTATCATAATATCAACCAATAAAAAACAAGGCATAACCATAACGACGGGATATTTTTCCACGAATATACCACAGAAAATCGAAAATATACCACTTTTCCAGTTCTATATAACAAGCTGTAACAAGCTTGATAATGTAATATAACAGAATATCGCCTAAAATACAAATTAAGATAATTTTCGGGCACTGGTCGTTACCTCATAAAAATTACCTCGCAAGCCTTTACCTCGCTAGTAAATACCTCGTAAAAAATACTTCGCAATGGTAAATACCTCGTCATAAGCAGTAATCGGAATAAACTCAGTTATGACTCATCAACGTTGTGAATATACACAGAAACAGGCTTACGGAATAATTTTGCCGAATTATGAGGAAAATTTTTATAAAGGTCACTAAATCGAAACATTTGACGACTAATTTGTTACACACAACAATATTGACTAAACATATTAACTATAAATATGTATATATATATATCGGTGTTTTTCGAAGAAAAAACCGATATTCTATTTTTATCTTTTAAGAATACGAAAGTTTTTAATTTTTATTTATCGATAACTTTTTTTTCCACCTAACTCGTTGTAATGAAATCATTAAAAAAATCAGGATAAAAAGAAATAAAAATGTAAATATCTAAAACCTCGCGTCAACGCTAGAATCGACGCGGTGCCTATAGGAGCACTGGAAATTCGCTGATGACTGGTCATAAGAATACCTCGCAGAAAATTTACCTCGTAACAAGAATACCTGGCGGATATGAAAAATTAATTTTCGTGGGATATGTTATATTTTTTAATAATTGATAATTATTGTTTATATGTTTATGTTTAATTTTATATTATATGTTTATTTTAATTTTCATACTATTCTTCTTAATTAAGTATAATTATTGTTATTATAATATGAATAATAAAAAGAAATGTTATAAGTATATATACTATTATATTATATATAATAAACATTTATTTTGTTAAATCAAAAAAAAAATAATAACTAATAACTAAATTTAATAATTAATATCACATATTTGGTTTGGACTTTGGTTTTGCATAAGGGTTGGGTTTGGTTTGGCTCATAAAAGGTAAAAGTATTAGTCCTGCAAATTTAAGACCTATTTTGCGAGATATTAGTTCTGCGAGGTTAAGACCCATACAAGGTAAACGTACTGCGAGGTAAAAACCTATACGAGGTAAAATTTTGCGAGGTATGTTTTGCTTGCTTATGACCCATACGAGGTAAACGTACCGCGAGGTAAAAATTTGCGAGGTAATTTTCACGAGGTAACGACCCCTACCCGTAATTTTCATGTCATATTAGCTTATTTATATGCAATATTAATAAAATTTAACGAACATAGATCATTTTATTTCAAAAATTAGAAACGCCAAACATGAATTTATTGTGTCAAAATTAATTAACATCAAATTAATTATTATTAATTATTTAACTTACATTACATTACATTTTGTTTAACCTCGTACTATTCTACCTAATTAAGCATCCCCTAAGTCCAGGACTTGTGTGGGCTAGTAGTAGAGGGAACCACCGGCTTTAATTGACTTTCGAACCAATTTATAGGGAGTGTCCGCTTCACTTATGCCTTCGCCAAATTTCAATTATTAATTAACTGAAAAAGGAAAATCGGCGCCGGTGAGAATCTAATTCACGCTATTTGTGTAGTAAACTCGCCAAGTACGACGCGGTAGTCCACTACACCAATCCTCCCAAGAAGTAAAAAGTTTATCACCTTCTTTTAAAATAGAATCTTTTTTTCGTTTATTAAAAAAAATGGCATTATTACCCATGACGTCATCAGTGTTGTTAATTTAAATTACTAGAGTTAAATCGTTTTTAATCGGTTTAAAGGTTTAAATTGTTAAAAAAATGTATAAAAAATAGTCCTGCAAATACACCTCCAGATTCGGTATATGTTCGATACATCCAAAATTTTCACGAAGTGAAAATACACCGCTCTGTCGGAGTATTACGTAGGGCAGGCGTGCCCGTTTTGCCCACTACAATACCCTTTTTTGTTTGTAGAAAATTTTTACATCGGCACTTAGTGCTACTAAGAATGCCGATGTATTGAAATCTTCGCCGAAAAGTCAAAATCTTTGACCACGTTTTTTTTTTTTCACATTTCTCGACGTTTTAGACCTTTCCGAGTCGAAATCACTAAAAAAATATTGGCGTTTAAAGCAGTAAAACTTTTTTTTTAGCATATCTCACTTATTTATAACCCGATTTCAACAAACTATATTTTAAATGAAAGCTATTTTTAAGCCTTAAAAAAAATGCTATATACAGTTTTTTGCTAGAATATAACGTTTTGGAGATACAGACTTTCAAACTTTAATAAATTATGCAGGTGTATTGATGGTTGCCTATTCACGTGATAACACAACTTTCCTTTTTATAACGTTTCAAGTTAGTGTCTAGTGCCGATGTTTTGACAAGGTGGTTGCAACTGTTCAACTGGTTTTTGAACAATAAATTAATTTTGCTAATTATTATTGATTATATATTATTTATTTTATATTATTATTTTTTGTTCAGTTTACAGAGATGTCGAATCGCAAGAAGACCCTGTTGAAAGTCATCATCTTGGGAGACTCTTCAGTGGGTAAAACCTCCCTGATGAACCAGTACGTGAACAAAAAGTTCTCCAACCAATACAAGGCCACGATTGGTGCGGACTTTTTGACGAAAGAAGTAACAGTCGACGACAAAAATGTGACGATGCAGATTTGGGACACAGCCGGCCAGGAGCGGTTCCAAAGTTTGGGAGTTGCTTTCTACAGAGGGGCAGACTGCTGCGTCTTAGGTAAAACAAACTTTCAATTTTTTTTTTTCAAAAATATATCAAAAAATGTTTACAACAGAAAAAAATACCAAATAACTTTTACTTCAAGAAGGAACATGATGAAATCTACCGTATGCTTTGTTTGAAGCGTGAACCAACTACGGTGAGGGGCTGGTGGGGAGTGACTATTGTTTACACTTAGTACGCGTAAAGAGAGAGAAAGAATGTGACAACTCACAGTCTAATGTCGTAAACTTTGTTAAGCAATACAGTGTTGCCGGTTGCAACACCTGCTTTAGATATTTTATTGTAAATTTTAAGAAATATTAGTTTTATTTGAGTTTTATATAAACTAGTAGTTTAATTTTAATAATTTAATTATATTACATTATCAAACATAATTATAGTGTCGTAGTATAGTAGTTTTTTAAAATTTTAATGTAGGTATAAAGATTTATCATAATGATAAAGTGAAAATTACGCAACATCGCTCTGGTCACCAGAAGGTCAAAACTAGCGATACTTATGTTTACACCAGGAGCGGTATCGCGTACGTTTATGTAAACAAACACCTTCATAAACATTGGTCTGAAATTACTTCTTGAGGTAAAGGTTCTTTGAAAAATACTGACAACGACAGACTCAGGTCTGTCGTTTGGCAGAATTTTTTTTACAGAAATCATATTTTTTTTGATATAAAACGATTGTTTTTGCTAAACCAAGACTTTCCGGGAGTAATAGTACGAACTATTGCAAAAAGTAATACTTTTTAACCCTTTATCCAACTTCGATTTACCATCAATAATCCCTGTCGAGAACTTGGATTAAAATGTACTATTATAGTTAGTGTCCTGTTCAAAAGCCAAAAGAGTGACCACAAAGTTAGCCTCTTTTTCAAACAATTGTAACTTTGATTGAAATTGATAAAATGTAGATAAAGTGAAGTAAAGAAGTGCTCAAAATTTTTGTCTGGTCATGAACTTGTGCAAAAAGCAAGATTTATTTTTCTAGAAGCTAAGCATCCCCTTAAACCTGTACCTTAAAAAACCGGCTGGAGCGGTAGGTGTTGAAAACTACCTTCTTAAAATTTTCATTTGATATTTTTTTCAGTTTTTGATGTAATGGCACCCAACACATTCAAGTCGCTGGACAGCTGGAGAGACGAGTTTTTGATCCAGGCATCTCCCAGGGAACCCGAGAACTTTCCGTTTGTACTTTTGGGGAACAAAGTCGACATAGACAGTGGTAACAGGTAAGTTTTGACTGTGGTTGTGGCAAAGTAAAATATTCTGTACACGAATATCCCTGCTTTCAATTTTCCTACTCCCTACATCCCTACTCTACATAATTGTACTCCATAACATGCCTACAGCCAAATAACCCTACTCCCCAGGTAGCAAGGGATGTTATATTACAAGAAATTAACATCACTTTTGGGTGTATTTTTAAACTAAATCATAACATCACATAATATTGAAAAATAACATGTATTTAACATCACATTTGCAACGTAACACGCGAGACATGTTCAAACCTAGCGAAATGTGAATATATCGCATGTCACATATTAACGTGGCTTTCACGTGAATGTCACGTTATTTTGCTTCTCACCGACGTCCGAAGCAAAAAAATCGATATAAGATGATGTTGATAGAGTAAATTATTATAAGGAAATTGTATACACATTATACGATTTCCAATGGATAGGGGGCTCTGCCGGGCTTCTCAAGACCACCGACACGGATTAAAGGAATATATTCTCCGCTTAATCTGCAATTTCGTATTTAGAATCTATCTGTTTCAATCTGATTGTTTCAATTACTGACTGATTTTAAATCCGATTTATTTTATAGGGTTATATCGTTTTTAATGGTTTTAATTTAGAAAAAGATAATATCCTAAAATATTTAAATATTAAAGTACCAGTAACCAGTAACATGGGAGGCATAGCGTAGTGGCTAGCGCGTATGCATAGCAAGTCTACTATCGTGAGTTCGATTCTCACTGGCGCCGATTTGCCTTTTTCAGTTAATTAATAATTTGGCGAAAGCGATAAGTGAAACGGACACTCCCTAGAAACTGGTTCGAAAGTCAGTATAAGCCGGTGGTTCCCTCTACTACTAACCCACACAAGTCCTGGACTTAGGGGATGCTTAATTAAGTAGAATAGTACGAGGTTAAACAAACATGTATGTATGTATGTAACGGCATCCATAAGATATTAGATATAACAGGAATGTGGATTTATGATGTCACAAACACGTTATTTTCGGGATGTCATTGTGTGATGTTATTAGGGGCGGACTTAGGACATCCCCACCATGCTACATTCTTGTTAAATGAGACTACAATCTTAACATCACATGTCACATATTAACGTGGCTTTCACGGAATGTCATGTTATTTTGCTACCTGGGTCCCTACTATATGTACTTGATTACTAATCATAATTTTCTTCAAGCGTACTAAAATGTTCATATTTTATAACACACTAGTTAGAAGTGATCTATTTTTTTTTACAGTAAAAAAATGAGTTCATTGTTGTACGCCGTAAAAAAAAAGTTAGTTAGCAAAACCACCACTGACGGCAGCACTCTTTGACTTTGATGAAAGCCATACTTCAAACTTGTTTGTTTATTATGTAAAGAGGTGGTTGACTCGAGATTCTGTGCAAAAGGCTTGTGTGAAATTGATTAAAAATGATTGAAGAATATATGGTTTATACACCTACAAATCTCTCCGAATTTTGCAAATGCTACATTAGCAAGTTACCATCGAAATCGCGAAAAGTGTACGATTCAGCCTACGAAAAACATTTAAAATGAGCTAAGGAAGGTTTAAGTTTATTTCGAAAGGGTTTTATAGGCCTATTTAAATAAAAAAAACATACTTTATTACTTCGCGTCGTCCGTAAATAATTGGCGCAGTCGTTAAAAACATTTAACGACGCATCCCTCTTGTGACATTTGATGCCCGTAGAGCGAAGATCGGTCACTACTTGTTGTGAATGTGCTTGAGTCTCCGTTTAAGGACAGATAGAAGTAAAAACCCGGTTGCTTTTTTTTACAGGGCTGTGTCTTCAAAAAGGGCTCAACAATGGTGCCAATCTAAAAATAATATCCCATTTTTCGAAACTTCAGCAAAAGAGGGCTTAAACGTGGAACAGGCTTTCCTGGCCATCGCCAAAAATGCTCTTGCACAACAAAACTCGACCGTAGATCTCTACAACGAATTTCCCGATCAAATCAAGCTTACCAACACGCAAAAAGCAAGTGGCAGTGGAGATTCGTGCGCGTGTTAATTTTTATAAGGTTGGTAACAAATTTATTATATGAAGAGTGCAACTAACATAAGGGCCTTTTTTTGCGAAATACGGGTTTTGCTTGAAATGGGTACTACTTACCGTACTTTTTTGCTCTGGTTAATAAAAATTCCTGATATGTTACTAGAATTGGCAAAAAATGCATTGGAAAATAAGGTTAGGGATGCAAATTTTAATAATTTGTTTTTTTTCCACCCAAATATTTACCGTTAACTATTCTTGATTAAAAAAGGCTTATGAACCTATTTAAGACTAGCAAAGAGAAGATTTTATGCAAAAACAACCTTATAGGAAATGTTTGGGTTAGGCCCTTTTGATAATTAAGGATGTTTAGGGCCTTATTTCAAGTTTTTGTTTTTTTTTTGTTGAAATCTACATAAAACGATGTAAAAAGTCAAACACTATTAAAATAAAATTAATATTTGGAATAAATATCATTGTAAAAAAAATTAATCACATTTTTGCTTCTCCTGTAAAATAATAATTTTGTGGGTTAGGCCCTTATGTTAGTTGCACTCATATTATACAGGGTGTCCCAGAGCTTCTATTCTGAATTTGTAAACTAAACTCGTAACCTTTTGGTAATATTGAAATTGTAAAAAAGGGCAATGGTTAAAATAAAAAATCTCAAGCCAAAAACTACTTACTACTACTTTTAAAAAATTTAAACGCCTTCCCGTTCGTGACGTAAATTGAAAGAAAATAACATTGTGTTAAACAGGGACATCAGGTAGCCTCTAACTGCTCCTTCCAACGCCTTACGTATAAAACACAAAATATTTTACCATGAAAATGCTGGGACACTCACCTTGTATTCGTATATACGATATATCTTGATTTAAAAATTATGTTAAAAAAATATACTGACGTTTTATTCTGTGTTGATAAAATTTATATAACAAATCTACAAAAAAAAAAACAAGGGAAAGCTATTTTATTTTGGCATTTTTTGCAAATAAAAAATAAAACAGTTTTTAAAAATTATGTTTATAAATTATTTCTAATGGGCTCTTCATAAATTACATACATTTGTCACATTTGGTTTGGACTTCCTTTTCCAATTTTAAAACGTTACGTACTTATAAACGCTCCCGAAATGAAAAAATCTAACCTTATAAAAAATTATAGTATAATTTTCTTTAAATATTATTTAAATAGAGAACTAAGCTGGCTGAAATAAAATATATATAATATTGAAAAAATAAAATAATATACAGGGTTTCAAATTTAAACATAACTTTTGAACACCCTGTATAATATTTTAGACCTATTTTGTTTGTCTTTTTGTCTAAAAAATATTAAGAATTATAAAACTGTATAGTATATGTGATAATTTACTAATTCTTGTTTAATTTTATTTAATAAACTAAATATTTCAAAAACTATTTATACAGGGTGATGCAGAAATAGTGTTTAAAATTTTAAGATCGATTTTGCATTAAAAATTATACAAGCTTTTATACACAAAATGAGTCAAATAGGGAAATTTAGCTCCCTTACAACCCTTTTAGCACTTTTTTTTATAGTTTGGGCCCTATTTCTGAATCGTCTTATTTTGTGTGAATATAAATAAATTCACAAATATATGACATCAAAATAATTAATTTAATTATAGTTTTTGGTTTTTGTTTCATAATATACAACAAAAATTTGCAATTTAGTAATTATAATTATATGTATATATTCCTATTAAAAAATTAAATATATTATAAATATTTGCCTATATTTTTTTAATTTTTCGTAAAATATAATTTGAAAATCTCATATCAATATTATAAAATAAGATGTATTATATATTATTATCAGCGTGCGGAGAAAATTGTAGCGATGAGGTTGCTTCTCGTAAACGAAAAGAAACTAGATTTATACATTTTTAATTTTTTTTGTAAAAAAAACTTTTTTTGAAAAAAATTGATATAGGTACTATTATTTTTAGTTAAATCTTTAAAAACAATTGACAACCAAGAAAACCCAAATTTTTCAAAAAAAAAATATATGCCAAAAAGAACGAAACTTACACTTTAAACACATAATGCCCCCAAAACTTCTCCTAAGAGAGACCCCCTATATTATCAGGGTGGTTTTTTACATAAATTTTACGAATAATCATCCCAATAACGAAAATACAACGAGTGCTTTAGCAGAATTGATATTTAGGGACAGAATATAAGTTTTAAAAAAACTGAATTAAATGCTATTTTTACATCGGCACTTAGTGCTACTAAGAGTGCCGATGTATTGAAATCTTCGCCGAAAAGTCAAAATCTTTGACCACGTTTTTTTTTACATTTCTCGACGTTTTAGAGTCGAAATCAGTAAAAAACCTTTGAGCTAAGAAACTGTTTCTTCCGGGAAAGTCGGTTAAAAATAGTGTTTCTTTAGATATTAACAGAGCTTGTGTTTTAAATGCATTTTGGTTCAAAAAATATTTTTTTTTCGTGTACGGGCTTGGGTCCCACGAACGCATATTATTATGGATGTTTATATTATAATATATTAATTACACGTTTAGTTTTTTTATTAAGCATATTGTGTATTAAATTTTAATGTATATTGGTAAAATTATTAAAAATATTAAGCAAATTATTTTTTTATTGCTAAATATCCTAACTTAGTTTATTTATTATTTCATAATTACGTTTTTGTAGTTTTGGTTTGCGTGTTACAATAAGCTTAATTGTAAAAAAAATTTAATGACTTTTTTAATAATTGTAAAACAGTTTTGGGGATTTTGGAATTAAATATTCCAGCGCAAGAAAATAGTGAATTAAAAATTTAATTCGGCGTTAACGCCTTCTAAAACAGGAATTTAATAAAAAAATAATACTTTTTTTTAATTATTTATTATCTTTTTTACATTTATTTAAAATTTCACATTTATATAATTTTTTATTTATCTACAGGGTTTTACAAAAATGCGCAACCCTGTATTATATATTTTTAATGATTCTGCTTTTATATGTATATTATATACTGCTATAAAATCATGTAAATTCTAGTAAAAAATAAATAATATTGACATACAGGGCGCCACCTAAAATTAACCTCCAGGCATAACTTAAAAAAAATCGTCAATAATAAAATTTGGGTAGGATAATCATTTTTAGATAGACTCCTCTGTACATACGTGTATATATTTTTACAAATGGAAAAGCGATGAGATAATAATTATTAATATATACCTTATATATTTACAACAACAATATTTAATAATATTAACAACAATAACCAAATTTTATTATCGAAACTATAACATACTAGTATGAAGAACAGCATACTACACACATTTTTTTAGTTAACTACAACAAACAATGACGTCACACTTACTATTCTTGGTAACCATGTACCCCTAGGTGGTTTGCTCGTATAGTATGTATTTCTATCCTTTCCTATCATATTTCTGTCCTTTCCGAATCATATTTTTTTCGACGATTCGACGGTTAGTCTTTTTGTGGAAGCCGGACTTATGTACAAGATTGTTTTGCCACTTTTGCAAGAATCTCGGCAAGAATGAATTCTATTCATATTATTTTAAACAATCGTCAGATTTCATTCGTGGATAATATAGTTAAATAAAAGTAAGTAATTTAAAAGTTTTATGCAAAAATGTTCTTGCAAAGTTAGGACAACCCTAATTTTTTCCTTGTAGACCTCATTTTTGGTTTTCAATTTCAAATATCGCAAAATAAACAACTCAATCAACTTTTTAACCTCAAAAAAAGATTTTACTTTTACTTTACCAACTAACTATGACGTCATTTAAACGACACTCTTCAAACCATACTAGTATGTTATAGTTAAGATACTAAAATTCGGTTAATATCTATTTATTGACAACAATAATTAGGTAAATCAAACTTTAATAGTTCATTGCTAGATTCACTCCGTCTAGCAAAAATAATGGGAAACTCGGAGTTTTAAACTCTGTGGAAAGTTATCCAAAACCGCTGCCCTAGACACGAAAATTTTTCGGGCACAGACCGTGTTACAAAATTATAATCGACTTGTTTCATAAAATTATATCCCGTTCTGTGCAGCCCAAGAACTTAGAGTGGAGGGAACATGAATGCTGTCTGACCGATTGGCAAATATGGATGACATCCATTGTTATCCGTGATGGTTTAAAATTTTCACACTAGGTGGTGTGATATGACAAGAGTTAATTAGTTATAATAATGTATTGCTTGGCGGTGTAATTAAATATAGTTATACAAATACAACGGCTTTTAATACAAGGAAAAATTAGAATGTTTCTACACTTGCATAAAAGTAGTGTTAAGTCCGGCGACTTAGCCATTTACTGGCAACACTGCCACATGTTAAGCATTGTCAAGTGGGGGGAACCGACCTTCTGGTCTTCTCCTGCGTACCTTCATGGAGTCAGCAAGTGATATAAATGTAACTGTGATAATAGATTTCTATCTGTAAGTACATTAGATTATATATACATAGATATGGCATTAATGTTGATTTGTTTTATGTAGAACATATACAAAGCCAATTGTAAACAAACCACTATAGCGGTGGGTGGTCACCAGAAGCGGGAAGGTGAAATCTACCTGGATACAGCAATGAAAACATTTCGGTTTGACGTCAAGGCGCATCTAGGAGGGGATATATGATCTAATGTAAGTACTCAGTGTTTCTATCTCGGCCACTCCCCAAACACCATAAGTAGAATTTATATCTTTTTCTACGACTGACAGAGCTTCGACATGCTGCGGCGTTCTCATGGCGACACCTGAACAAAGCTTCCTCCCAATTTTTTTCCATGCTGCCAACTTTGACAGATAAAGTTAAAAATATTCAACTTCACCGCTGCTCTGGCTTTTTGAGGCTCTTTGAGGTTAGATTTATCGTGTGTCATGTGAATCTGGGTTTGTCAAGAAGAGTATTTTATAGAAATTTGTAGATTTAAATGTAAAATTACTTGCTACGTGGACACAGTTACAATTTTATTCGTTTTAAACAAAATATTTGGGTAGCATCTGTTCGCAAAAGTGACGTTGTCAATTTCTTTCCTGCCGCTGGCATTTCGCGGCAGACGTGCTGCTGGCAGCATTTCGAAGCTCTGAGAACGCACCATAAACATCGGACAGTAAAAATTTTGTAACACAGTCTAAACCTGTAAATAGACAATGCGCGTTTTTTTCTTTTTTCCTGATACCCAATTTTTCCTTTTATAATTTATGTCTTAATCACAGTCACAGTCTTTTTTGGCTGTGGTCGTAAGGATTATTTTAAGACAAAACAAAAAAAAAATATATTAGCCTGTTTTTGAGTGAAACGATTTTATTTTTTTTATTAAAAATACGAAATATTAAAAAATAAATTTTACAGCTACTTTTTTGTTTTAATTTTTGGTCTTAAAATGAACCCTTTGAGTCAAAAGTTTTGACATAAACACAAATTATAAAATAAAAAAATGTGTATTTTAGTACTTATAATTTTAGAACTCTAAAATATAAAAGTAATACGTATAAAAAAAACTTGTGAGCAATTCACCACAAAAATATTTGAAACATTTAAAAACAGTTGTCAATAACTCGATAACGAAAGAAAATAGGCAATTTTTATATAAAGTGGCCCAAAATGAAGCCCTGATAAAGTAAAGGGCAATAACCCTAGCAACAACTTTTGTCAAGTCTTGAGCAAGTCTGGCCCAAGATTCTTGATCAAGTAACTGCATCCAGATTTTGACAATTATGGCGCAAGATACTGTCGACAGATTCTTGCTCAAAGAATTGCTACAGATACTTCGTCAAGATTCTTGGAAAAGTCTTGGACAAGAATGTAGCAAGAAAAATTGATAAGAAATCGATTTTTTTTATCATTTTCACTAATAATTAAATTTCCAAAAAAATTATTGGTTCATTAAAAGCGATCTCTATCATGATCAAATCGTACTTTTGAGATTTCAAATGAGAACCACTGAAGTGCTATATTTCTCATGTCTCATGGAGAAAGAAGGGAAAGGTGCGCGCTCATGGACTTGGTTTTTCGCGCAAGAGTAGGTCAAGATTATTGACCAAGATTGTCAAATTCTTGTTAAAGACTCGACGAACAGACTTGAAAAGTATTGCTAAATGCTCTGCTTCCAGAATCTTGCTAAAGTCTTGCCCAAGTCTGGATACAGAATCTTGATTAATTCTCTTGCTCAAGAATTGTCCAATTCTTTACAAAGAACTTTGTCAAGTACTCTGGTCAAGAAACTTGTCCAAGATCAATTTTACTAGAGAAGTGACATTGGTCAATAGCAGCGTTTTTAAAATATTACATCAGGGTTGACGTGAAAACGCCGCTATGCGACAAGTGTTACTTACTACCCTTTACTTAAACAGGGCAGTATACCGTGCGATTATAAAGTGCCGAACACTTTTTAATGCAAAACTGGCATTAGCAATGAGTAAAATGCAAGAAAGCTGTGTGCGTTTTACTGGCCACCGAGCTGTTGTACATAGCAATCACGTGGGTTTGTCGCGCACAACTCTAACAGAGGCGTGGCTTCAAACGAACAGTATTTACTTTTCAAACTAAAACTATTCGGCACTTTATAATCGCACTGTATATAACAGGTCTAACTTAAGTCTTCTAGACTTACTTATAGATCACTCTGTCATTTTTTGTACTGTAAAAAAGTACAGTCCTGTGTACATATAAACTAAAAAAAAATGCATTATTATTTAAATCTAAATAGGTAGGTCCACAGCCTAATGACAATATATTTTCATAAATAAACTACTATATTTTAGTTGCCCTACGAAAATACTAATTTCAATGTTTTAAGACACTAAAATGTTGACTTCATTATAATAAAACCACAGATAGGAAACAACAACTCAAAAAACGCATTGATAGCATCTATTGAATGCCCTATAGAAATGTTTGAAACATTACGTTTGGGGAGTTTTGTGTATAATTAAACATTAAACATAATTTATTATGCTCCTTAAATTTTACATAAAATTACAGGCAATATAGATGTACAATGCTGTACAATGAATGCAGTCAAGAATAATGAATACTACTACCAAATATAATGCAGTGTACTATTTTATTAAAGATTTTTTTGATTTTAGACTTTTTAAATGGCACATATTTAAAATTGAACAAGTACAGGATGAGTTTTTGATTATAGTCAAAACAAAATCTGTGTCCCTGTGTTTATAATAATAATAATAATAATTTACACTTAGAAATAGTCAATAACTTGCTACCTATATATAAACTACTGATTTGAATGTACATCCTTGAATCCGTCTATGACATTTCAAAAATAGCGTGAATCCAAGAAAAGCAAAACGCAAAAAACACTACTTTTTTCTCGTACCCAAGCGTTCAAAATGCGAGTCTATTTCATGCGCAATTGCTTTTCTAAGATAAAATTTACCTTTACGACTTGTTGCTAAAGTTTGCCACAAGGATCTGAAACAGTGAAATAAATTCCCCAAAAATAAAAACTTATACAATAGGTAACGTTCAAGTATTACGTAACGCTCCTACGGTGGGCGGGTCATTTTGGAGTGTTACGCCCATGTTAATGGTATAGAGCGGTGACATAATTGTTGAATAGCCTCTAAAATTTTTGGTGTTCACATTACACAAAAACTGGATGTAGTTATAAAAAAGCTCAAAAGTTATAACTTGTAAAATTATAAGTTTATAAGCTTATATTCTCCGTGTCTTAATTAGAATACAGTGACTAATGCCTAAAACGTATTATGCTGCTCTCGTATAAGGGATTTCCCTCAGACGGAGTTACGCGAACCACACCCGAATCGGCATGATCCTCGCTTTTTAGCAAACTTTTGTAAATGAGTCATAGCAGTATATTTCAGGTACGGATGATAGAAGTAGCACTTTTTGCGTTTCTTTTTCTTTTTAATAATTAGGGGAGTGACGTTACACCACTGTTTGGTACTGGTTTAGTTTAGTTTTTTTAGTTTAGTACTGGTATCTGCAAGCTATAGTCGTAGACCGAATATACAAGACAGTCAATGCAATGTTAAATATTGGAAACTGGCCCAGGCATATCAATTGGCATATCAATGGAGGTGTTAAACTTTGATATTCAAAACAATAAAAGTGAATGTTATCCCTGTGAGGCGGTGACTGTTTATGATACATTTTATTAAACAATTTAAACTAAATACAAGTAACACATACTTCTTTTTTGTGTTTTGGGTTATGATCAGTTTCAAGCACTTCAATTTACTTGATACCTCTTGCATATTCACTCTACGCTATAGTAAATAAAATTTGAAAATACAACTCTAACCACATTTCCATTTTTCTATTAATAGCGTTTCTCTTATTGTTTTTAAAAAAGTGCCGTGACCGTCGATAAAATAAGGGAGGGAGCCATGATCCTCCAAGCGGTAGAGAGGGGCAGAGCAGCAGTAACGTCACTTGTGACTGTTAATAAAAATATTAAAGTAAATATGTAACGTAAAATTTTTACCGCCCTCTCCCCCATGTAATGCTGAGACTTTCCCCTATAATTAGGTAAAGCTAGCAGCCAAGACCCCTCTAAATTTGTTGGGTGAAAAATACATTTTTTTCTTTAAAAATAAAAAATAGCGTTATGCAATGTTACATCAGAGGGGCATCCCTTGCAACGCTAAACACTACTCCATCCCCCTGAGTGTGTTACGTATTTTAAGTATGGCCCCTAAGAGTGACAACGGTGGAAAAGGGCCCTCTAGGGAGGTTTAAAATTAGAAATTTTCGACGTATTTTATGGACGGTCCTTTTTTAAAATTTTCTTAAGTTATATACCTACTATCAGTTTTTTGACGAACATGGCATATCTTGGTCACAATCTTCGTCATCTTCCTCTTCTTCCATTAATTTTTTTGCTAGTTGTATGGCTTGAAACTCGTTGTAGTGTTTTTTCCGTTTGTCGAGAAATTCTCTTCGTTTCGCTCTTTCTTCAGGCGACAGTTCTTCATCTTCTTCCTCGGATTCCGAGTCTTTTTCTTCTAAAACTTTGGGGGGCAAAGTGGCCGCTATCCTAATCCTAAAAAAAACACAGCATATACTGGGTGAGTTTTATTTATGTCCACCCCCAAACTCCCTTTCCAAATGAAAATACCCTTTTTTGATCTGTAATATGATAAAAATGTTCTTACTTTTCTGCAAGTTCGTCAGGGTTTAAACTGTCCACTTTATCGGAATAATAAGGTGTTTTCGGTTCATCAATTTTCATATGTCCATAATCTTTATCCGCAGGATGCAGAGTGGCTAAAATGTTCATTTCATCAAATTTGGCTTCTTTTGTGGAACTATAATAAAGAAAATGTTAAAATTTAAACTAAATTATGTTATATTACATCATTTTTAATTTTATATTCAACAAATTAATCTGAATTATAACCTCATTTTTAATTTTTGTTGCAATTTTTCATTACTTTATTTACTTACGAAGCTTGCGAATTTTGTCCAACACTATCAAAACTACTGGAGTTTTTTAAAATGCTCTTTTTAGGTCGTTTTTGCAAGTTTTCTGACATTTTGAAACTTAACGTCAAAATAATACAAATAGTGACTAAAGACACGCAATGACTTACGGGTCATTCGGAGATGAAACGCCCGTACATTTTTTTTAATTAAGTCCTTTAAAATTATAATATTATAGTTTATTAATATTATATTCTTTTGGCTTGTTATTATCTTAATTTTAATAAATTTAAAGTAAATTATTTTAATTTTCGACAAGATTGCTATACAGGCCGCTTGTTCGTAGCTTTAACCACATCACACATGCGCATTCAAACAGACGCCAAACCAACGTTAACGTAAACCCTAGTGTTCTGTGACGTAAACCAAGGCCCCCTCATTAAAAAAAAGTCCAAACCAAGAAAAACCAAAAAAAACTCCTGCATCGAGAGCTGCATTTAGGCGCTTGTACTTATAAACATAACCTCAAAACACCGTACGTTTGCGCAGTTGCCGGGTTTATGACACTTCCTCAAGTGGAAACATTGCCTCTTGAATAGAATTTTAACTCTTACAAACAAATATTAATACCAAATCAATACTGTTAAATTATTATTCTTGTACTTATCAAAGTCTTATTATATTAAACACAATTTTTAAATGTATCGTATACTATGTTAATAAATGTTTTAAAGGTGCACGTAAAAAACATTGCAGTTCCACATATAAAACGCATATAAACAATTTTGACAGTTCTAAACGCCATGGGTAAAAAAATATAGTTTTTTTTGTGCATCTTTCGAGGTATATTCTTTGCATTTATCGGTATTATGTGCATTTAGCCTTTCAATAATAAGATATACGTATTGGTAAGTTTACCTACTTAATTTTCTATAAAATCTAACATAAGTTTTGCCTTAACACTTGATTTATAATTTTTTTATCGGTTTCTAAAAATGCATACATCTATAGATATTATATATTAGATAAAGGTCCCTAATGAGCTTTTTTTGCAATTACGTTTTCTAGGTGTAGAGAAAATTTTGCTTATAATTTATTATGTATTGCTGACATTCAGAACCTCTCTCTGCCAACAAAACAATACTTTCTTTAGCTCAAAGCATTCTCCAGTTATCGTGGTCAAAAACTTTTCAGACAGCCCAACAGACAAGTTTTTTTCGCGGAAGTCATATTTTTTGCACACCACATTGAAAAACGTAAAAAACAATAAAAGATTTTATTAATGTATGTAAAGTAAAAAGAAAAAAAAAGCTAATATGTTTTTGTATGTTTATGTGCTATATTTTACCTTATGTAACTGATGGACCCTATGGGGTGATACAGAACTAACACTTCGTAACGCTGGCAGCCAAGCCCTCCTAAAAAACTGAGTGAAAAAAAGAAACTGTTTTTATTTAAAAATAACAAAAAACCTTATGTAACACTACATCAGTCCCCCTTGTAATGCATTGTAACACTAAGCGTTAACCCACATAAGTGTGTTACAAATCTTAAGTATGGCCTAATAAAAAATTACCGATTTATTTTTAGATTCTTTATACTTTAAGCCTGGAAAATATGGAAGAAATGGGAATTAATATAAATGAAAAATTTAAAACAACCTCTAATATCCTTGAGAAAATTTACATAAAAGAAGAACCTTTTATCTTGGACCAAGAAACCAAAAATTATGAAACAAGAGAACAAGAAGTCTTAGCATATATAGTCAAAAAAGAAATATGTGATGTTAAACAAGAAATTGTAGATATTCCGAAAGAAATTTTTGATATTGAACCAAAACTGTTTCATATTACTAAAAAAGAAATTCTAAATATTAAAAAAGTAATCTGTGATAGTAACGAAGAAGAAAAAATTAAAAAAGAAGAAATCTTAATTAAAGACAAGATACAAGAAACAAAAAACAATATTAAAAATACATACTGTTTAATTTGTGGAAAAACCTGTCAATCCCACTATCACTTAACTACTCACCTGCGTTCACACACTGGTGAGAAACCATATAAATGTACCGAGTGTGAAAAATCATTTTCCTACTCAGGTTCCTTTAAACTCCACATGCGTTTACACAATGGAGAGAAACCGTATATATGTCCATATTGTAATAAACGGTTTGCCGATTCCTCAACACTTAAAAGACATACTTACACTCACACCGGAGTAAAACTGTATGAATGTTTAGACTGTGGAAAAAAATTCAACCAAAATTCTGGATTAAAACGTCACATTAGATCACATACAGGTGAGAAACCTCACGTTTGTGATATTTGTAACGCGCGTTTTGCTGATATCACACCTTTAAAATATCACAAACGGTTGCATTTAGATGAAAAATCAAAGGAAGAACTAACGAAACATAATTCGTGTATATATTGCAAAAGAGAATTTACGCGCGCAACACATTTAAAAAGGCATGTACAAGATTCAATTAAAAGACCCCATACTTGCGCCACATGCCGAAATTTCTTTTTGCGATCTTGCGAGTTTAAGTTGCACATGATGAATCATGAAACTTTTTATTGCGCAGATTGTGGAAAGAAATTTTCACAGAAGAAAAGTTTGTTATTTCATGTACAAACGCACGTTAGAAAGAGATATAAATGTTCAAATTGCAAAAAAAGATTTTCAAGCGTGTGTCATTTAAAAAATCATAAAAGATCTCATAATAAGTGTTTAATTTGCAAGAAAATGTTTTTACGGAAATCTAGTTTGGTAGATCACGATTGCATACAAAGTTAAGGATCGTTTTTGACGCCAGTTTGAAGACAATTTGGCGATTTCAATTAAAAACATCTTTTACAATTAATTTAGGTAATTTATTTAAAATATTTTCTGCTTGTAATACTTTTTGGCAATATTTGTTCAAAAGGGTTATTTATTTATAAATAAAAATAAATTTGATTTTGATATTTCTTGGTTTTAATTTTTAATATATTATTTACATTGAAAAACATATAAAGAAAAAAGGAAGTATATAATAAACAAAATAAAGCAAGTACATACTTATATAAAATTTCAAATCATGAATATTCAGAAATTTAAAAGCAAATATAATCACAAATATATTTATTTACTAAAATTCCTTTTCCTATGCAATTTCAGATTTTTATTTACTCATATTGATCTAAAATGGTTCATAAATAACTATATTTAAAGAAGGTTGAGTTATGTTGTTGAATTAATTTAAAATTAACTTTACACTTAATTATAATACAAAATTTCAGTAATATCTAATATTACTGCAAAAATTTATCTATCAATTTCACCAAATACTACATCAAGTGTACCAATAATCGCTACAATATCGGCCAACATGTGGTTTTTACCAATTTTATCTAAAGCTGCCAAATGGGCGAATCCTGGCGCCTTAATTTTGCAGCGGTAGGGTTTCGAACTACCGTCAGAAACTAGGTATACTCCGAATTCGCCTTTTGGTGCTTCAATTGCCGTGTAGGTTTCACCAGGTGGTACTTGGTAACCTTGGGTGAAGAGTTTGAAGTGGTGAATCAAAGCTTCCATAGAGTTCTGAAGAAAAAAACACAGTTTAAGCAAAATTTAAGAAGAAAATGGGTAAAAAAGTTGAAATTTGGCATATTTACCTTCATTTCTGCTCTGGTTGGTGGACACAATTTGGCGTCATCGGTTTTGATTTCACCTGCTGGCATTTGGTTCAAACACTGATCAATGATTTTCAAAGACTGTCTCATTTCTTCAAGACGGCATAAATACCTAAAAATAACAAATAAGCCTTGCACATTTTATATACATATAAAAAACTTAAATACGGTATTTTTTTTATTCTAATTTTACCTGTCATAACAATCTCCCTTGGTACCAATGGGCACGTCGAACTCCACAAGGTCGTAAGCGTCGTAGGGTTGGACCTTTCTTAGGTCCCATTTAATACCAGATCCACGTAACATAACACCACTAAAAATTAAAAAAAAAATATGATACAAACTTGTATAAAATGAATAAAGGACGCCATTTTTGAAGTTGCAAGGCGCGTAGAGCCATCTATGCTTTTACGTTGAAACTAAAGGTAGAAATCTTTAAAAAATAGCATTTTAAACGATTCCAGTGCCATCCAATAACGAAGAAATGACAAAAAAAAACATTTAAAGTTACCTAAATCCGTAATTGAGAGCATCTTCAGCAGAAACAACACCAATATCTTCAGTTCGCTGTACCCAAATTCTGTTAGATGTCAAAACGTCCTCAACTTCGTCAATTCTTTCGTTGAATTTTGATGCAAATTCGTAAATATCGTCCATCAAACCTAATGGCATGTCCTAAAAAATATATGAAGGTAGATTTAGACAATTTTTTAACTAATAAAACTGTATACTTTTTGTATATGTACTTGATTATTACTAAGAATTTAATCAATAAAAAAGGAGATGTTTGAAGGATACAATAACAAACAACCAAGAAAATTATTAAACTACCATTAGTCGAGTCAAATAATAAATGTAAATGCAATAAATGTACATGAGTTGATATTTTTAAGGGTAGTAGTGGATGGTAACAGAACACTCCTGTTAGTTTTCACCGGGTGATTTGCGTAAGGAGTGTCCGCTATCTTGAATTTTAGGGATGAGTTTCTTAATATTATGCATCTTACGATAAAAATGCATATAACTAATTTTGTTAAGGAGAAAATTTCCAACAATTTTTGTTTCGATCATTTTTTTAATATATTAATAACAATCGAGTTAATTTAAAAATAGCAATGTTGGAGGTGAAATTGGGTTTTTCCATTTTTCAGTCAAATTATTCATCGGACGACGAAAGTGGTTATAAGCAAACTTGTAACTCTTGAAATTCTCTATAAGTTTCATATGTAATAATTTTTCATAGGTACTTTGGTACGGTTACAGAGGGCGCAACTCGATTTTCAGCGACCACTGTAACCTTAAGAAAATACATATGAAAAGACATAATATATAAAACTTATAGAGAATTTAAAGAGCTACAAGTTTGCTCATAACCACTTTTATCTTCCGATGAATAATTTGGCTGAAAAATCGAAAAAACCAATTTCACTCACAACATGGCCATTTTTGAATATTTATAACTCGATTGTTATTTATATTTAAAAAAAATGATCCAGATAAAAATTGTTGGAAATTTTCTTGTTAACAAAATTGATTATATGTATTTTTATCGTAAAATGCATATTTAGCGAGATAACCGCACTCACGCCTAAAATTCAAGATAGCGGACACCCCTTACGCAAATCACCCGGTGAAAAACTAACAGGAGTATTTTGTTACTATCCACCACTACCCTTTAAAATATCAGGCCGTGTACATTTATTGCAATTTAAAATATGAATTTCTCGTTATTTAACTGGACTACATATACAAGGAGGAATCTTACCAAGGACACTCCCCCAGGACGCACATAGGCAGCGTGCATACGAGCACCAGAAACTCTTTCATAAAATTCCATGATTTTTTCACGTTCTTCAAAGAGCCAGAAGAAAGGTGTCAAGGCACCAACGTCGAGAGCGTGAGTACCGATAGCCATAATATGATTTAAAATTCTTGTAAGTTCAGCAAACAAAACTAAAAATAGACAAAAACTTAACAAACTGACATTTAGTCCAGTCAAATAATAAATGTAAATTGCAATAAATGTACACGGGCTGATATTTTAAAGGGTAGTAGTGGATGGTAACAGAACACTCCTGTTAGTTTTTTACCGGGTGATTTGCGTAAGGGGTGTCCGCTATCTTAAATTTTGAGGGTGAGTTGCTTAATATGCAAGTTACGATAAAAATGCATATAACCAATTTTGTTAAGGAGGAAATTTCAAACAATTTTTGTTTGGATCATTTTTTTATTATATTATTTATTTTTATCGTAAATGCATATTTAGCGAGATATCCGCACTCACCCCTAAAATTCAAGAAAAGCACAAAAATCACTTGGTGAAAAACTAACAGGAGTGTTACTATCCACTACTACCCTTTAAAATATCATCCCATGTACATTTATTGTAATTTAACATAGGAATTTTTCGTTATTTGACTGGACTAATTTTGTTTTATTTTAATTCATTAAGTTTGTATTTCCGGTGAAGATACATCAAGGAAATTACACAACTTGTAAATTATATAACCTACTGGATTTGAGAAAAGCGTTTGACACTGTGGATCAAAAGTCAATTCTAAAAAAAAACTGTAACTTGTTGTTGCTGCAAGTCAAAATGACGAAACTAATATAGAGTGCCTTAATAAGATATTTTCTTAAAAGAAAAGGTCACTTAGGGCACTCCTATCTCTAAGCTTACCTCTAATATATTTAGCCCTAAGTGGAATATCAATGTTCAACAATTTTTCAATGGCCAAACTGTAACACTGTTCATTACACATCATAGATACATAGTCCAACCTGTCAAAATATGGCAAAGCTTGTGTGTACGTTTTGTATTCTATTAATTTTTCTGTTCCACGATGAAGGAGGCCAATGTGGGGATCTGAACGCTTAACAACCTAAAAAAATATACAGGGTGATCGGTAACTGGCATACAAAAATTTAAAAAGTGATTCTACATCCAAAAATATCAAAATTTTGATGCTACATGGTGATTCTTCATTTAAAACTAAGCTAAAAAGTATTCTTCACCAAAACACCTAAATTTAATATTAAAGGATTAGTAGCCTTTAAAAAAGTTACATTTTTGGTGGCACAAAATGTTACTTCCTCTTAATGGAGCTCTCTATAACTAGAATTATGAAACAAAAGACGTCTACCCTATCTCTATCTCATTTGTGCTACACTTTCCAGACAACCAAATAAATACTGTATTTGTTTTTCATACAACAAATACAGTATTTATTTGGTTGGCGGGAAAGTGTAGCAGTGAGCGGTATGAACGAACATAGCTAATGTGAATCTGTAGAATAAGATAATTCTACTAAAATTTAGATGGCGCCAGTAATTTCTTTAATAAATATGATTTAGTTACACTTTTCACCCGGCCAAGTAAATATTGTATTTGTCAACAAAGAACAAATACAGAATTTGTTTGATTGGGTGGAAGTGTATGTATGTCTTCTATCCTTTTTGGGTAGAACTTTTGTCCCTGTCTAATCTAACAGGAGAAATCTCCATTGCATGTTTTTAAAAAATGGTTACTCCTACAGTGTTACACTATATGACATTTTTTATGTATTTTTACTCAAGGAATCTATATTTTTAACAAGAAATCAAAAAACAATTACTCATAAGAAGGTTTGGGGCAACAACAACATTAATTTTAATGTTTTAGGTTTTTGTTTTAAACTTACCTCACCATCTAGATCAAGCACCAACCGTAATACACCATGGGCAGCTGGATGCTGAGGGCCAAAATTTAGTGTCAAATTCTTAACACCTTTCTCAACGGGTGCTTTTTGGGCACTCCATGGCTGCATTGCCCAATTTTTGGTGTTTTCATCTGGGTACATTACTGGACCATCAAACTGGGCCATCCATTCTGAGTCTGGATACCATTTATGTGAATTCTTGTCACTAAAAGTAAGGTAACGTTATATTTGTTTAAGACAACTCTTAGAAAACAATAACCCTTCGCAAAGAACTTGCTGTTAAGTTAAACTTATGTTTTACTAAAGAAGGCTTAATATAGTTACCAAACCCATCAAACTTTATATTATAGTAAAACAAGTAGTAATTATACATTGTTATAAAATACTCGAGTATAAGCTGTTATTCTATAAAATAAAGCAAAAAATACATTTTTTATGGTCTATTTTTCTCAACATAACCTAACTAATTACATAATATAATTTGATAAAAATATGGCTTAAATTTGTTCAGAAATTTACCTGGTATGTACTAAAGCTGCTCCATTTTTTAAAAGGTGTTTTCCTGCAAGTAAACCCAGTGATTTTTTAACTACAGTATTCATTATAGCATTTGCCATTTTGGCAGGAATTTGACAGATTTACCAAAGTGACAGATGGAACTGCGGCGTTGTCGGGTTAATATTTTATGACCTTTGCTTTTCAAATTCTTTATTAAAACCCTGTTTAATAATAATATTTTAAACTTAATAATAAAATGAATTTAAATAAATTATGTTAAGGTCTTAAAGCTTTTGCAGAATAATACATTTCTTTATTAAAAAAAAAAACAAATGTATAACATTGGCAACACTGCAAAAAGTTTCTTCACGTCACAACGAGTTTTCCTTCTTTTTTGTAGGTTAAACGAAGATAAAGATATTGACGTATGTTAATGTGGTAACAGCTAAATGAGATGCAAAGTTTTAATAACATAACCCAATAATTTGGTGAAATGTCACAAATAAAGGTGACTTAACAAATAAAGGGACAAAAACATTAATAATTCAGTTGTAATTAACATATATTTTTAAAAAAAAGTTGTTGTTCCATAGTAATTGTGATGTCTACTACTATTTAACATTAATTTTAAGGTGAGTCCTATTTTTTTACATTTAATAAGAAGTTAACCATTTTGATGCAAAACTTGTTTATTGTTTATTTATGGATAAAATTTATGGTCATGTTTACTATAAAGTAATTAGGTAAATATACAATACCATAATTTAATGACTTATTGCAATTTTTCATTTTATGGACTTTTGGGTTACTAATAAATATTGCAGGGTGCCCACAGACAGGGCCGGACTCGGCCTTTACATTAAGGCACCCTGAAGCAAGCGTTTGGTTTGGTGCCCCTATTTAAAAAAAGTTTTTATGCTACAAAATTTTGATGACTAAAAAAAATTGAAGAAAAAAAATGTCCTTACTTAGTATGGACTTCTTACCTCTGAAAAAAAAAAGCTTTACCCTAGGCAGAAAATAATGATGATTAAAAAAAAAACTCAAAAAAAAGCCAAATTATTTAAAAACGCCCCTCAACAGCGCTTGTCTGTCCTAGCGCCCTAATGTAGGGGTTTACTTGATTCATGCAAAGGCCAGCTCTGCCCACAGATTAGAGAAATCAAGTAATAGTCAGGAAAGATTAACTGTTTAAAATCAGAGAAATTGAAAAAGACTGGTCTACATAATAAATTATTACCAAAACAAGCATTTATTAAGTTCAACCCATTTTATAGAAAGAAGGTAGAAAAAAAATCATAAATTAAAAATGAAACAGCATATTTAAATTTTTTTGCACAAATTGGTTTGGACTTTTTTTCAAATACAAACTTATCCAAGGTAATATAAAAATACATTTGCATACCAAATTTCAATTCTCTAGCTCAAAGGGTTCCTAAGTTATCATGGATACTGACCGACCAACAGGCAGACAGACATCTTTTTTTGTTGATACTTATTTTTATTTTTCTCGACATTTTAGGAAAAAAATAAGATGATTTAGGCAAAAAAAATTGTTTTTTTTTATCACAATACTTTATGAGATCATACAAAATGTTTCTGAAGACCCTGTACTAAACAGTTATCAAGGAAGTGTTCTTTAAGAAAAAATTAAATTGTTTATAAACAATGTTGGTACTTAATCAGTTTTAAAGTGGGTAGAAATAAAATAAAAATGCATTTTAAAATTGTTTACTTGACAGTTTAAAATAGATAAGCAGTTACTGTTATATTACTCTGTAACTTCTATTAATAACTATGAAGATTACAAGGAACAATCAAAGTCACATTTTGTCAAAAATTCGAGTTTTTTTTGGTCACATTAAATAAAGCAAATCAGTCCCCAAAATTTGGCAAAAGTGAAATTGCAAAACGTTCACTTGTGTATTTTATAAGCCTTATAAAAAAATCTGTTTATATAAAACTGACCCAACAGAATATGAAACAAAGAATTTTAGGACAGACTGCTCCCAGTCGCACCAACATTATAATTTACGTTTTTTTTTTCGTCAGATTTTTATGTAGAAAAGTTTTTTTATACAAGAAAAAAAAATAAAAGTTAAATGGGTTTCTTTGTGCAGGGTCACATATGTTATTATATCTATTAGGCTTTAAACTACCAATTTCGTTTCCTGAAAGTTTTTCGTTTTGCGTTTTTCCCCTGTAGTCTTTATGTATGCATTTCACTGAAATACTATCAAATTGCAACAGAGTTTAGTTACTAAAATAACTACTAGTTATTTTATAAGGTTTCAATTCTCGCCCATTTTTGATTTTAACTAAAAGGTAAAAAAAAACTGACAATGATTCCTCATAGTTCAAGGTCTGGGTATAATATTAAACCATTAGCAGTTAAATCTCAGCAGGTGGCATTTGGTAGATAATGTTAAAAGTTCATCTGCAGACTTCCCACCATCACCAATTTTCTAACTAACCAAAAAGCGATTCTTTATATATATAGTATATTTTACAAGAATGTTGAACCTGTTTGCAAATTTTGCCTATCTCTTTCCGTTTTTGAGAAAAAAACCAAAACAGAACATCAAAATTCGTATAAGAGTAACTCCCCTCTCCTAACTTTTGGAGGAGTTGGGATATAAACTTAAAATTCGGAACACGTAATTAAGACAATATAAACTATCTTTTGGCATTTTTAATTTTTTTTCAAAAGTTGCCAGGGTGGCGTGTGGGGAATTTTTTTAATGGAGCTCTCTACAACTAGAATTATGAAACAAAAGATGTCTACCCTATCTCTATCTCATTTGTGCTACACTTTCCAGCCAACCAAATAAATACTGTATTTGTTTTTCATACAACAAATACAGTATTTATTTGGTTGGCAGGAAAGTGTAGCACTGAGCGGCACGAACGAACATAGCTAATGTGAATCTGTAGAATAAGATAATTCTACTAAAATTTAGATGGCGCCAGTAATTTCTTTTTTAAAAATAATATACGTACACTTTTTGCCCGGCCAAGTAAATATTGTATTTGTTCAACAAAGAACAAATACAGAATTTGTTTGGTTGGGTGGAAGTGGGAGTGTCTTGTCTTCTATCCTTTTTGGGTAGAACTTTTGTCCCTGTCTAATCTAACGGGAGAAATCTTCATTGAAAAGTGGGATCGTGGAGATCTACGACCTCCGCCCACATTTTTATAAGCTATAGTCTAATTCGTTTATATGTGATAGTGACTCTTGCTTAAAGCGCCCTCCCGCTTTACGCTTCCTTCACCACCATGAGTCACTGTCACGTATTAACGGATTATAGTGTAAGAATGTCAAGTAGTTCCCAACATATAGTTTATGCTTTCCTATTTACGTGGTCTGAATTTAAAGTTTAAGCGTTGAGAGGGGTAGGGGCATATACTTTTCAAAATTCCAGTAGGAGCAACATTTTTTTAAGTTAAAAAAAAAATAGATAACAGCAAGGGTGAAGGACGCCTTGATAAAAGTTATAAATTTTTATTAAATAAAAAGAATACTAAAAATATATTTAAACATTGTAAAGCTTTTATAATATTTAGTATAAGTATGGACACATTCTAAGAGCCCCACCCCCCGCAGTCTGCGCCTAAGGGGGTGACATTTGGACTGCACTATATAGTAATAACTTTAATCACTTTATTTTAGCTCCATAATAATTTTAAGTAAACAAAAATGAACATGGATATGATTGCTTCTATAGACCAAGACCCCCAGTTTCACCATATCAATTTAACATATTGCCCCCCAAACGTCCACATATGGGACGTATGGGTCGACCATGGGACATCTCAGTGTTTCATGGACACACTTTCCAGTTCGGTAATAGCTGGATTTTTACTGATAGCTGGGTCCATACAACTTGGGATTTACAGAAAATACGGGACAGAGGTGTCCCCCTATCAAATTACTTCGAATAAGTTGTTTCATTTGCAAGTTTTCGTTACTTTGTTTTTGCCGGTGCTGGAGATTGCCAGATTTGTTTTGCAATCTACGATTTTGAATGAAAAAACGGTATATGGATACATGGTAAGTAGTTTTATTTGTTATTTCTGCTCCATTATATCTCTACTCCATAACATGTTAACATCTCTGCTCCATAAAATCTCTGCTCCATAACATATCTACTTCATATCTACCGCATAACAGCTTGCTTCATAACATGCCATAACATCCCTAAATGGTTTTAAATGTTATTATTTTATTATTATTATTACAAAAAGGCAGAGACATTAATGCCTATTATGCCCAAGTATTATTACAAATAGAAATAGATAATATGAAATATAAAAATTGAAACATTTAATATAAAATAAAAGTTCGATGTCTACCATCATAACGATTTTTAAAAGAATTTACTGATGAGGCGGATATAGTTGATTCAGTTAAAGAGTTCCAGGAGCTAAAGACACGATTAGGTAGAAAATATTGCCTGATAGTGGTAAAAAAAGTTCACGTGAAAGTTTTAATGTATGACCACGTCTGGTATTGTCCAAATTACGAGTAAAAAGTTAATTTAAATCCACTGAAAAGTCACAATTTAAGATACGGTAAGGGTAGATAAGGTCCCCACGGCTTCTTCTTTCGGAAAGACTGGGTAAACCAAGCCGTAAGAGTCTTTGATCATAATCGAGGTGCCTTAATGAAGAAACCATTCTTGTGGCGATGCTGCACATTTTCAATTAATTTGATGTCTAATGTAATACGGATTCCACACTACAACTGCATACTCCAGAAATGGCCGTATATATGCGGTATATAACTTCTTAAATGGCTTAATTTCAAGTGATTCAAATGCTTTCGATAAAACTATTAAATAAATTACCTGTGAGTGTGCGAGAATTAAGCTTTGAAAGTTTTAAATGTTATGTAAAACGTACTCTAATAAAAGAAGCTGATGAATTTTTTAACATTACCTTTGTCTATATTGTCTTAAGTTTAGAAATATGTGTTATATTAATATTTATTTTCTAATATGCACATTTTTTTTAAATACAATATTGTCTTATATCTACATTTAATTGACGTCTGTAAAAAGAATGGTAAAAACACAAATAAACTTTACATGTCTACTCAATAAAATGTCTGCTCCATAACATGTCTACTCCACAACATGTCTACTCCATACCATCTCTACTCCATAACATCTTAGTTCATTAGCTTATATAAAAATAACCGTGTATACTCAAAAATCTGTTAGGGAATTTGACCTTTTTCTCCCAAGTTATATAATAATGTTTCTTTCAGATTGTATCTTTGGTTTTCAACATTTTTGCATATCCATTTTCCTTATGCATTATAAATGTTGAAAGAAAATTTCTACTTCCGTCTGTACCTACCAGAGGGCATGGTATAGTGTTGTTATTGTTTTGGACGTTGATTTTCATTTTTGAAAATGTATCATTCCTTAATTTGGGCCAGAAACAGTGGTGGTTCAAGCTAAAAAAGTAAGTTTTTTCTTTAAAAATAGGTGTGTTAATTTTTAAAATGGTCTACTTGTTCATTTTATACTGCAGCATTTTTACTTTCCCCAAACTTCGTATTTTTTACAATTTTTTTTTAATTAATAATTTTATTTCTAAAATGCCATGGGAAATATGATAACAGATTTAGATTCCTTGCAAAAAAGTACCTTGACCGGGTTTTCGCTCAAAAATAACGTCCCAACCAAACGATTTTAAATTTTTTTGCAATAATAAAAAAACAAAAAATGACGGGTCAAATTTTCTATCAGATTATTAATCAGCATAAAAATGCGCAACTTTTTTCTAATTTAACCGATCTGGTATCTCTTATAATATCCGAGATACCCATGCTTGAGGTCGATAAACGAACACCCTGTACAAAAAAAAGATGATTTCCGCAAGCAATTTATTTTGTCTGTCGGTCTGTCCTGAAAAAAATATGACCACTATAACTTAAGAACGCAAAAGTCTTCAAATTTGGAACGTAAAGTACTTGTCCAAAGTTGTAGGCTCAGATTGCTTTTGCTAAAAATCGCCGTGGTATCAAAGGGGGGTTAACATAATTTAGGGGAAGTACTCTTGTTGGCAGCAGTATTTTATTATTATTATTATTACATTTATTTTTTGTTTTTTAGCTTAACTGATCAGATAGAAATGGGTCTGTTTGTTCTAAGATATATATCATGTTTGCTTCTATTTTCCTTAGGACTAAAGGCGCCTGGAATATTACAAAACGTAGATTATTTTAGTCTGAATGATCAAAATAGAAATTTTAGTCCACCGGTAAGTTTTAAAATTAAATTAAACCTAGCCCAAGCACATTTGCAGAATTATGGTGACCCTAGCGTAAATTTGACCTTAGAAAAACGTTTTTTTTTTCTAACGTATTTTTAATGTATGTGTCCCGATTTATAACGTTAGTAGCCTAACGTTATGTATTTAACATCAAAACTACATTTATCTGGCATTAGGTCGTCGTTCTAACGTTATTTTTTTACCAAGAAAATCTGTCGTCATAATCTTAAAACCATTAACCCTCTATGCCCCCTTGTTACGTTTAAGTAACATACCCAATTGGATTTATATTGCTTTATATATCCTTTATTATGCATCTACCTACAGTTTTAATACATGTTTTGATGCTAAAGTATAATATATATTTTTTAAATTGCGTTTTAATGTAAGGCTGTCACCACTTTGACTAGTTTAAAAAATGTTGATGTTTAAAATTATTTTTATTTGCTTGTATTCCAAAGTGACATTTTCGGTTAGAAATGTTAAAAGTGACACTTTTGTTAAGAGTTTGTCTTTTGTTTTACTTTGGTGGGCTGCAGCTCACCAAAGTACTTTTGCGGTCCCTTATGAAAAATTTCATAGCGGTTGTGTTTGTCTTTTGGTTTACTTTGGCGGGCTGCAGCCAAATAAAAAACAAAACCGACTACTAAAAAATTCCGTAAAAGAAAATAAAAAAGCCGAAACGTGGGTTTGACACTAATAATGTAATTAAACAAAAAATATGTATAATAAGTTTAAAAAAGCATAACCTAAGGATTTAAAATAATAATACTGAATTTTTGCATTTATCAAAATCATTAAAAAATACCATACCAAAATATAAACAAAACCACGTAATTTCAACAATAACAAAAATTTTTAGTAATCCGAATTAAATCACAGTCACAAAATAAGTGACATTTTAGAAAAAAATCCTAAAAAACTATTACAATACCGTCATACAACGTCATAATAAGATTAAATCAAAATCATTTTATCTAAAAATAAAAAGAATAAAAAATAAATCGTACTTATCACTTATGTATTTAATTTAGTTAGTTTAATTGATATTTTAAAAGATTATTTGCAAGGACAAACATATTCCCAGTTTGTTTTACATAGAAGTAAAAACTTTAGCGATGCACCCGTCGCAGAAAAAAAATACTTATAATATATATTATAATATGTAGTATATTTTACACATTTTTCATTAAAATTATTATATAAGGCGCTAAAACACCTATTACCCGAGGTATACTTCACACCAATGATATTTAAACTTGACTAGGACCGCACTTAAGTTAATTTAGCAACCAGAGACTATAGTTATTTATGGTACTAGTGGGTAAAGTAAGATCGAGAGGGCAATATCGGTTTACCCATGAGTGCCATACAAGGTTTTATTCAATAAATAGCTTAGGAATTCATATTTTTATTAAAAATTTTAATGACATTTACAAGAAAATAATTTTACAAGTGACAGTTGAGTGGGTAAAATAAATAATTATCCACTCAATAAAAGCCACTCGGGGGTTATTATTGGGTTTATCTATTTAAAATAAAGCTGGTAATTGTCTTATTAACTGTATGTATTGGATAAAGTAAATTTGTCTTACTTCTATCAAATCTAATAGATTTAATATTTTCTTAATATTTTGTTTTTATTTTTTGTCGCTCTGTGACCTTAAAAATAAATACTTCAGATTTAATTGTCATACTTTAACGTGGAATATTTTTTCCTTCAATTTTTTGATAACGTTTCATAATTATCCCTTTTAATACAAAATTAAATAAACTAAATTTAAAATTTTAACTATTTACTTAATTTTATATAAATATAAAACTGTACTCGTAACAACTTTTTATTCTTTATGTCTCTTTCTTTAAAGTAACAACTCAAAAAGTGTGAGACTAATATTTGCAATTTTTTTTATTGATTTTGGATTTATTTATTTTGGATTTAATTATAATAATTTGGATTTGATTCCAAAGATAAAAGTGAAAATGCTTAACAATGTGGGGGACAATATTATAAGAAGGTCAAAAGTGCATTTTAAAAATATTCATGTTAAAATTAAACTTAAGGTAAAAATAATTATTTTTCTTAATTTTATTTTATATAAAAAGTTATTATATGTGAAAGATGGATTCGGTATTTGTAATCTTATTTAGGATGAATGAAATTAATTCTACAAAAAATAAAACTAGTAAAATTATTTTTTGGAGGGTCAACTAGGGACACTAGATCTAGGTCTTAAGTTAGCATTGATCTAGTATCCCTAGGGTTAACGAATTACAAATTTTATCCTTTTTTTTTCCTAGTTTTTTACTAAACTGGCAGATACGACTTTTTTGCTTAACACTATTATCAATTAAATAGTGAATTATTTGTTTTTAAGTTGCTCACAATTATAAACTGACATTTAATCAAACTAGGTTATCTTTTTTTGTCAAAATAGCGTGTAATGAATTAAAATATTAGATTTTTTCGATAAAATAATCATTGAAAATGTTATATAACTTTACAAATGGCTGAGCGATTAGAAAAAATTGTTAAAAAGAAAAAAGAAGATTCTAAATATGTAAATATATTTTTAGAATTATAAATAGGACTCAGGAAAAATCAGTGAGTAAAAGAGAGTTGAACAATTATTATAGTATACTAGCTGTTTAACTTAATAATAACTTAATAAGTCCATTTTTTTTAACAGAAAAGCTCATATTCAAGCCCGTGTGAATGAAATGATAGACATCTCATCTATATAATAAATTTTATATTAAAAAATACATAATTTTTATGTAATATTCAACTTTTTCTATAATTTTTAGTGTGTATTTTAAATTAAGTTTCTAATAACTGATTTTTCCCGACCTTAATTATCGACAGTAATATCCTTAGTGCAACTACAATTATTGACAATTTTTTTTTGGTGTATCAAAAGCATTTTGCTTGAAAATCGAGTAGGTACAAGAAATTCACTAGAAAGATTCAGATTCAGATTCATTTATTAATCTCAATATTACAAATACAAGAAATGTATGAGATAAGTCATAAGAATACAGGAAATGTATGATATGAGTCATAAAATTATTGCACATGAAGAAGTATAAAATCAAAAACAATATACATAACAAAAAATTTACAAGACAATTAAAATTATAATTAAAATTAATGTACAGTGTCAGTCCCAGTAAATTCTACTAAACTATAAAAGCTTTTATCAAGAAGAAATTTTTTCAACCTTTTCTTAAATAGAATATGATTTTGAACTGACTTTAGGTCAGGAGGTAAAAAATTGAAAAGATAACTCCCCGCATGCTTTGGTGATTTTTTATAGAAAGCTGTTCTATGACGGTGTATAACAAATAAATTACTACTTCTTGTGGAATGTTCATGTTCATCAGAGTGGGTGACAAAGCTCTCCCTGTTTTTATGCACATAAGAAAGTAATTTGTAGAGATATATACAGGTAAAAGTTAAGATTTGCTCATTTTTAAAAATGTTACGACAAGATTGTTTGTATTTTAAATTAAATATTAATCTTAAAATTCTTTTTTGTGCTTTAAAAATTCTTGTGTGATCAGTAGCTTGTCCCCACGCAGCAATATTGTAGCTAATAATGCTGTATGCTGTAGCATAGTATACACCAATGAGGTTCTTCTGAGGTAGGCTATTCTTAAGTGTTTTTAACGCATAAAAAGATTTGTTTAATCTTAAGCATAGCGAGTTAACGTGATTACTTTAAATTCTGATCAAGGGTGACACCTAAAGCAGTTTTTTTTTTCGAAATGCCAGAACAAAATCATCAAATAATAAACAATTAATAAACAAGGTAAAAATAGCACTAGTGCATATTATCAGGGGTAATATCATAAGTGATACTAGGTTAGGTATCGGTGGTTTTTTACATAAATTTTACGAATATTAATCCCAATGACGAAAATGCAACGACTGCTTTAGCAGGAGTTGCATTTTCCAAAAATTGGGATTAATCTTAGTAAAATTTGAAAAAAAAACACCGGTACCTAACCTTGTATCACGAATTGATATTTAGGGAGAGAATATAATTTATATTTAATACACATACCTCTTAATTATAACGTATTAATCCACAAATAAATTACATTTTATAAATTAAAAAGCAAACAATAAGCACGATTTTAGATTAGAGAAAAGAGGGGTAAAAAAAACCATCATAGGGGTAAGGTATTTTCACTTATCAGTACAGCATACTACATATATATAAATTGTATTCTCAGTGTAATTTGTAATTGTCGATTAGATACATACAAATTTGGAAAAAAATTTGATCTAATTATAATATTTTAACTTATTTTAGGACAATGTGGACTCGCATTCAACATGGAAAAACGCATGGAAAAAAATTAAAACGTTGGGCCCCTTTCTGTGGCCTAAAAGTGACTGTTTGTTACAATTTAGGGTCATGTTTTGTTTTTTACTATTGGGCGTAGGCCGTGCCGTAAATTTGTTTGTTCCTATTTATAACAAAAAAATCGGTAAGTAAAAAAAATAAGTATATTTTTATCCAAATATTTCAAAAATCTAGACAGGAAAAAATGTCGCTCATTAGGGCAAATATTGAATCGCCATTTTTTCCCTGCTGAGTAAATTAAAAACAAATTCAACTTTATATGCAATTTTTCTTGTAACTTTTGTGTTATCAATATTTATTGATACATTTTTATAGCACAGTCATGGAGAGCCTCAAATAAGCATAAGCTTGTGCTGGGGGCTCTCCATTAATTTTGAGTATAAAAAAATAAAAAGATTCTTCTATAAAAAAATTAAAAGATTCATAAATATAAATAAAGATAAATAATACATCAGACAGTTTCATTGAATTTTTTCCTGTATAACAATTTTTCTTTAAGTTATTTATATTCTGGTATTATATTCTTTCCATTCTTTTATTTTTATATGCAATATTGTATCATTTAATAGAAAAATGCGACTAAAATTTTGTAATTAATTTTCTTGTGACAGATTTTTTTTATATCTAGAAGAATTTGATTAACTATCTTTAAAATTGCATGTAGAATTAAAAAGGTGTAAAACAAGTGTAAAAAATCGTTGCAGTTTTACTGGAGGAGTCCTATACTAGAGAACAGTGAAATGTTCTTAAAAGATACTCTAGAGTACTGTTTTGTTAATTTACTTACTCCTCCATTTTTAAAATAGACTTTTTGGAAATTTTCCAAAGTACCTAATAATCTCTTTTTTTAGTTAATTTGTTTATTTAAACACTTTCATTCCATTTATTTAATTAATAATAATTCAAAAAACAGTAGATAAGGCAAAGAATTCTAGTAAAAATATCTAATCAAATGTTTTGTTAATAATTATAATGTTTACCATCCGGTAGTCGTATCAAATATTATTCACTTTGTATTATTGTAAATATTGATTTATTGTATTTTTTATAGATTTAAATAAAATAAAGAATCGCCGCGTATTTTTTTGCTTATGTAGAAAAAACATACTGAAGCTAACAAAATAATTTTTTCCCCTTCTAAGAATGTTTTCTTCAAAACACATTTTCGAGAAAAAAAAATAACTTTCGATAAGGAACCTATGTTCTAAGTTTGAGACCAACAGACAGACATTTTTTTAAGAAAAATTATCTTTATTGCATATAAAACATTAACAAATGTAAAAAGGCAAAAAAAAAATAGCGCAAACGTATTTAAAAGAAAAAATCCTAAAGAATAGGAGACATGAATAGGGCCACTAGATCGGTTGTAGCTTTGTCTAGTTGCAACTAGTTGGTGTGTTAGTGTGTTTTGGTGGTTGGTCGGTTTGGTTTTTTTTTTCGGACAAAAACTTTCAAAAACTTAAACTGCTAGTCACCAAAACAGTAGAGAAAGCAACAACTTATCAAGGAGGTACAAACAGGATCAGTTCATACCTTCTTCAGGATTTTTTCCATTTAAATATTACAAGGAAAGTCTTGCTCTACCTATTATTTTTTTTAAAAAATTTTATTACTTTTTTTACGTTTGGACTTTTTATATGCAGTTAAGATTTCTGCGAAAATTTTGGTCTGTCCGCGAAAATTTGTGACCACTATAACTCGAGAACTCTTTAAGCTAAATACTTGAAATCTGGAAGATAGGTTCCTTTTTGAAAGCTTGGGTTGAGGTAAGGGGGGTAAAAACGATGTGTTTATTTTTTTTTTGTTTTATAAAGGATTTTATTTGTAATAACGTCATGCGCTAAAATTTCCCCCATACCCCCTTTGCTACTGTATAATCTGTAAAATCTGCATCCCCGTTGTGTTTTATTAATCACAGTATTCTCCTAAAATTACAGTGGATAGTATGACCCCTCTAGAAGATAACCCAAAAGCAAAATTGGAGTTTAGGTGGGACTGGATAGCGATATATGTCGCTTTTAAATTTCTCCAAGGAGGTGGTACGGGAGGTATGGGTTTTCTAAATAATCTTAGAAATTTCCTGTGGATAAGGATACAACAATACACAACCAGGGAGGTCCAGGTTAGTCATCCATAATTTTTTATCTTATCCTTTTTTTTTCTTCAATTTTTACCTGTGACTACTACCGAAAATTCACATTGTTGTATTTTCGTATTTAGAAAATGAAACGTCGATAAACTGTGAAAAAATGGTCCAAACCTAGCGAGTAAAGAAAAGCACTCGAAGTCCAAACTAGGTTCGCGTGCTCCGTGCGTACTATATTTCTACATTATCTTCATTCTAGGTAGATCTATACTATTTTTACATTATTTTCATTCTAGGTAGAACTTTTTAGGCATCTTCATGCCCTCTCTCTCAGATGGCATCTGCAGCGAAAAACCGGGGAAGTACTAAGAGTGATGGACAGAGGAACAGACAGTATCAACAAACTACTCAACTACATTTTGTTTTCGATCGCCCCCACTATTATCGATATTGTCATCGCTATCGTTTTCTTTGTGACGGCCTTCAACATGTGGTTTGGACTGATTGTTTTTGTCACTATGTTACTCTATATCAGTAAGTATTTAGTCTAAGAGCTGGTCACCATTTTTATTTAATTATTTTTTCCCGGCTGTATTTTATATACCGGGTGAGTTTTATTTATGTCCTCCCCTGAAATTAAAATTAATTTTCATTTGATAAAAACGAAACTTTGGTAATTTAGAGTAATTTTTGGGTAATTTATATAATTTTACATTGGCTATAAAATGTAAGATTTAGTTTTTTTTGTTTCACATCCGGTTTCGCCGGAAATGACCTCAACTTTTGATTTTTAAATGTATATTTCTAGAAGTTTTGATTCAGAAATAAATTCTGGGTACAACCATGCATATCATTAGAATTTTTTTTACGAGAAAGTACTCTTCCTCATTCGAAACGGTTTTTTTTTCAGTTGCTACTGTCACAGTAACAGAATGGAGAACAAAATTCCAAAGGCGTATGAATCTCGCAGATAACGAAACCAGAGCGAAAAGTGTAGACTCTCTTTTGAATTTCGAAACTGTTAAATATTATGGAAATGAAAAATACGAGGTCAATACTTTTAAGGGCGCAGTTTTACACTACCAGGTACGTTTTTTTCATATGACCTACCTAGTAATTAGTGCTTATTTTCCACCCGTTGCCATGACAGCGGTCGGAAAGTGACAGTCAGCTGATTTTACATATCTGCTGTCAGAAAATAAGTGAACGTCAAAACGTCAAATTAACAAAATTAATTTTAAGACCAATTTTGCGTTTTTTTTATGTTCAGGTGTTAGGTCGTAGGAAAAATAGTATACGCACCTCGATGCAAACCTATTTCAGTGCACATCGAGTGCTTTTTTTACTCGGCTCCGCCTTGTAAAAAAATAAGCGCTCTCGTGCACTGAAAAGTAGGTTCTCGTACTCGGTGCGTAATATACTAATGAAACCAGTAATCAAATCTTTTTGACGATGTTATATTATGCCATATATTGTTTTCCTTTTTTTAGTCAGAAGAGTACAAATCAATCCTCACCCAAAACATCTTAAATTCAGTCCAAAATTTGATAATCTGCAGTGGACTGTTGATCGGAAGTTTATATTGTGTGCATCTGGTTGTTGACGATAGGACACTAACTTCTGGAGACTATGTGCTATTTGCTTCCTATATTGTGCAGCTTTACGTACCGTTAAATTGGTTTGGTACTTATTACAGGTATGTAGAATGAACTATATTTTTAGACCATTATCAGATTAGCTATTATTATTATTATTATTATTATTATTATTATTATAATTATTATTTTACAACAGTAGGCGGCCGGAGCCGATGAAACTGTATCATAAAAATGCTTGTACTTATAATAAATATTTACATAAAAAAAAAGAATAAAGACAATTATAAGGAAAAATAGGTTATTTTTAGATTCTAAGAGGTTTTATTGGGTCTTTCTACCTTAAACATACCTACAAGATTTCACAATGATGTCCTTTTTACATCGGAACTTAGTGCTACTAAGAGTGCCGATGTATTGAAATCTTCGCCGAAATGTCAAAATCTTTGACCACGTTTTTTTCACATTTCTCGACGTTTTAGACCATTCTGAGTCGAAATCAGTAAAAAATATTTTTGCGTCCGTCTGTCTGTCTGTCTGGGTGTAAACTCTCTAACTCCATTTCTACATGAGATATCGACTTGCGGTTTTTTGCATATTGTTTCTTATCGTATTCCGAAGAGCTGATTAGATTTTGGGGGTAAACGATTGGGGGTAAAAAAAAATAGGGTAAAACTCCTATTTTTAGCGTTTTTTGTTTATAATTAAGGCATTTATTATTGTATTTGGTTAATTTAGCACTTATATAAAAGATAATTTTAAATTGGTCAAAAAATTTTATAAACAACGTTTTCCTAAAACGCATTGTTTTCGAGATATTGGCGTTTAAAGCAGTAAAAGGATTTTTTAGCATATTTATAACCCGATTTCAAAAAATTATATTTTAAATAAAAGTTCTTTTTAAGCCCTATAAAAAAATGTTATATACAGTTTTTTGCTAGAATATATGTTAAAGATACAGAATTTAAAATCAAACAAAACACCTAGTTTGAAATTTGCAAGATGGCTCTAGTGTACAATAGTGCCGATGTTTCGACAGGGTGCTTGCAACGTCTCTATGAAGGTAGAAAGACCCCTTAACTTATAAATAAATGTTGCCCTTTGTTTTTTGACATTTTTTTTTTCACTTTTCACAGGCAAATTCAAAAGAACTTCGTAGACATGGAAAACATGTTCGATTTGCTAAAAGAACCCCAAGAAATTATTGATGCTCCAGGTGCTGCCGATTTGGTAGTCAAAAAAGGAATTGTGGAATTCAATAATGTAACATTTGGTTACATTCCAGAAAGACTTGTTTTGAAAAATGTTACATTCTCGGTGCCTCAAGGAAAAACAGTAGCCTTAGTAAGTAAAATTGGTTTATTTATTGATAATTCTTTGTTATATGGTTAACATTAAAACTATAATTTTTGGCGATATTTCACTTATTATTTATAGTAGTACAAATATTAATACAGAGTTAAAAATTATTTTTAATTACCTTCGAAAACATGCCGGGTTATTCAAAACTAGGGCCATTAAAAAAAAAACGATTTCAATAAAAAAGAATTTTTAAAAATCTAAAATCTTATTTAAAAAAACCATTATCCGTGTTACTCGTGAAGTTGTGATATTACCTTGCTTTTCTATCTCGCTTAAAGCGAGTCGCTTTTCAGGTTGCCAAATTTACCACGGTTGAAAAACAATTCACTTTTTAGTGATTTTAGAGTGGTGATTGTTTTGTTATAATAAATACAAAAAAATCACTTTAACTTTAATATTAAATTCACGACATACCCTCGATCAAATCAAAACAAATAATCAACAGTTTAACTCAAAAATTACACAAAATATTAATACTTCATTGGTTCAAATTCACCACTTGTTTTTTCTTTAGGTCGGTCCTTCTGGTAGCGGTAAAAGTACAATAATTAGACTGCTGTTTAGATTTTATGACGTAGAAACTGGAGCCATTATCATTGATGGACAAAACATTAAGACTGTGAACCAAGAATCTTTGAGAAGATCTATTGGGGTGGTGCCACAGGACACGGTACTCTTCAACAATACTATCATGTACGTTCTTAGTAATTAGTAGAGTACTGTCTAGTGGGGTAACTTCGAACGGTATGGGTGACTTCGGACACTTTTTCACAAAACCCTCTGAACCCCATAACATGTGCACACGTGCTTTGGTTCAGAGGGCTTTGAGAAAAAGTGTCTGAAGTCACACACACCGTCCAAACTCACCCCACTTGACGGTACCTTAATGTGACGTTTTCTGTCAAGAAAAAATGCAAAAATATACTTTTTTGTCAACCTCGCATATTTTTTAACCTTTTCTTATTTTCCAGTTGGGATTAAACATATTCTTTCTCCATTCTCTTATTACCAAATGGAGTTTTACGTAAATGCAACCCATTTTCTTTCGACTTAGACTAACATTAAAAAGACATTTTCTTTAAAAAGTGCGCTCATATAAATTCTGACATCTAATTCCAAAACACAGTTACCAACTAACAAAATTTGTTATTTAATAACAGTTTTTGCCAGATATTTGTGTCTCCACTCATTTTCCTGACTGAAAACGTCACTCTAGTGGAAGATTTTTGAATTTAAATATCTCAGCTCGCAATGCGACAATTTTAAAGTGTGAGACACATTTTGAAAGGAAATTTCACATTTTATTTATTTTTTTATTTTTTTTTCAAGGTATAATATCAAATATGGTAGACTTGATGGTTCAGAAACAGATGTGATTGAAGCTGCTAGAGCTGCTGATATTCATGATAGAATTGTCAGATTTCCTGAAGCTTATGATACCAAGGTAAACAAGTTTACAGGTGGAAAACAGAAAAAAGTATATTTATTTCTTTTTTACGTTTCTCGAAAAATTATATCCAAAAGATATGATTTCCCTAAAAAAAATCTGTCTGTCTGTCCGGGAAATTTGTGACCATAATAACTCTAGAACGCTTCGAGCTAAATACTTTAAATTTGGACCACAGGTTAATTATCCAAAGTTCTAGGGTGGGATTGTTTTTTGTAAAAATCGGGGTTGGTTAAAGGGATAAAATCGGGTAAAACATGTTTTTTTTTTAAAAAAATCAGTTTATTTTTTGTTCAAAGAAAAAAGAGACATTTTTTGAAAAAAAAAAAATCAGGTTTGAAATTTTTTTTTTTCCATATAATTTTTATTAAAAAAAAATTAAAGGTGCTAAATTATCAGAATTTTAAAAAATTGTTTAATTCTTTTAAAGAAAATTTGACAAAAATTTCTATTTCTAACACTTTCTTTCTTCTAGGTGGGTGAACGGGGTTTAAGACTAAGCGGCGGCGAAAAACAGCGCGTCGCAATCGCAAGAACCCTCCTGAAGGCCCCCAAAATCGTGCTTCTCGACGAGGCCACCAGCGCGCTGGACACACAGACAGAGCGAAACATCCAGGAATCTCTCAACAAAATGTGCACGAACAGGACCACCATCATAGTGGCTCACAGATTGTCTACCATTATTCACGCGGACGAGATTTTGGTTTTGAAAGATGGGGAAATTGTGGAGAGAGGAAGGTAAGAAAATTTCGTAACTATTGTTTCGAGAATACAGGGTGCCCCAGACAGATCAGTCGTTTTTTGACGTTATTATTAAAGCATCGGACTAAAATTTGTGTTTGTTTTTCTTTCATTTTTCTCTATTTTTTTATTTTTTCGTTTTTGATTTTAATCATACCTAGGGCTACTATAGGGAAACATACAGGGTGCCCGTTTTTCGACCTCAAGCATGGGTATCTCGGATATTATAAGAGATAAAAGATCGGTTAAATTAGAAAAAAGTTGCGCAATTTTATGTTGATCAATAAACTAAAAGAAAATTTGACCTGTTATTTTTTGTTTTTTAATTATCGCAAAAAAACATAAAAATATCAAGTTTCGTTTTGATTTTTTTGAGCAAAAACTGACAAAGCTAGACGTTTTTAACTGAAACATTGTTAAGGTACTTTTTTGCAAAGACTCTAAATCAGGGTTCATATTATCCATAGCTTTTTAGATGCAAGAGTTACAACACTTAACTTCGTTTTTTCTTATAGGCACTGTTTTGGATTTTAACATTTTTAAATACAGTTTTTTTCTGATTACAATAATGTATCACACGAGATTATTAAGTCTTACATTTTGAGCAAAAAAAATACTTTATTCAAAAATGTAAAAATCCAAAACAGCGCCCATAAGAAAAAACGAAGTTAAGTGCATCTAAATTGCAATAGAAAATATGATAACGGATTTAACTCCTTGCAAAAAAGTACCCTGATAATGTTTCAGTTAAAAACGTCTAGCTGTCAGTTTTTGCTCAAAAAAATCAAAACGAAACTTGAGATTTTTATGTTTTTTTGCGATAATTAAAAAACAAAAAATGACAGGTCAAATTTTCTTTTAGATTATTGATCAACATAAAATTGCGCAACTTTTTTCTAATTTAACCGATCTTTTATCTCTTATAATATCCGAGATACCCATGCTTGAGGTCGAAAAACGGGAACCCTGTATTATTTTTTTGGCAGCAGTTTTTTTGTCACATCTATTTCACTTCACTATGTGTTACTTATCTATCAAATAATATTAAAAAATCTTCAAAAAATCTTGATTATTTATTTTTTACATAAAAAATCGCATATAATTGGTATTGGGAAAAAAATTAAATATGTTCGAGTATTGGGAGAAAATTAAATATGTTTTCTCGTATATTTTAGTTCTTTAAAAAGCATTAAGGTTTAAAATTATCCAGAAACATTAGTGAGAAATACTGATATTATTTTTATTTTTTTTTTTCAGACATGAGCATCTCATTGGACAAGAGGGCATCTACGCCAACATGTGGAATCAGCAGCTAGAAAATAATAAAGATGCCACTACGGCAGAAAATAGTTTAAATAATAGTCTAAATAATAGTGATGGTGCTTAAATAAATATATTTAAAAAAGTGATATTTGTATATACTCATACATCGAGTTAGAATATGATTTGATTTTTACTTTAAAGTGAAATTTTGACAGCTTGAGGCTTGTTCACAAATTACGTTACCCAATTTCTGTTTTTAAGCCGTTTTTTTTTGGAATATTTTATATGGGCCTTCGTTTTTTGCTAGACCTTCTTTTTCCTAGGTGGTAACGTAATTTTTAGACAGCCCCTTATTTATGATAATTAGGGAGCGGCGAATTGGTAGCAATGACATGTGCGAATATACTGCGTAGTTTATTTTATAAAACATAACTATATTCTATACACAAACATATACTATTCAAACCAAAATATTTACTATGCAATTTTTAATTTACTATCTTGCTTGAAAAAACAGACCATAGTTTAATAACACCCGTTTTTAGTGCACTAGTACAAGTTCAGAAAACGAGCCGCTTGTGTGTTATGAAACGAGTGCTTTATACTATTTTTTTTTATTTTGCTCTAAAAAAAAACTTACATTTAAATTGTAGACCGATTTGGGGATTTTTGTTTTGGGTTGGCATTAAAATTTTCGCAATGCTTGAAATTCATAGAACAAACGATATTTTCATATCTTTCAGCTCTTCTCTTTTTCACTGCCAGTAACCAAGTCACAATTTTAACACGGTAAAAATTAACTTAAAACACAATTTCGTAGAAAACTAAACTAAAGTCGGTGTTGAAATTTGCACGGAAAACGCCGAGCGATATTCTTTTATCCAGTCTTACCAACCCAAAAGAAAAAAAAGTACTAACCTCTTATAGGCCTATAAGAAAACGCAAAATGCGTGTGATTATGAGCTTATAAGAGTCGCAAAATAGAAAATAATATATTCTGAAATTAGTTTGAGACTTAATTCTTTAGTGCACGATAATGAAAGTTATCCACGTAAATCATTCGAGTGCACTAAAATCCAGTCACAAAAGAATTTCGTATACTATTTTATCTACGTTCTAAAGCCCAAAGCTTTAAAAACCGAAAATATTAAAATGGTTACATTGACAATACAAAAAAATAATGACAATGAAAAAACAAAAGCATTCAGCTTTCATTTTCAAAACGCACTAGTGTTTTAATGAGAACAATTATAAATCAAATGTATGCTTAATACTAAGTAGAACGTAAAAAAATCTGTATTAAAACCAAAAAATACCTATAAGAATTTTAAAATTGACGGTTTTATTTAATTTGTAGTTATTTTTTAATAAAATAGGAGCTGAATGAAGTAATTGCTACCAAATATTCGCTCCTTGATGGTAGTACAGTATGTCCAGTGGCCTATATTTCCTGAAAAAGCAGGAAATTTAGCCAGTTTTTGAAATTTTACAAGTTTGCTGGAATTTTGTGGTGTGGAATTTTTAAAACGAATATTTTGGGCAACTCTGAAAGTAATATGTTTTATCCAATACATACAGATAATAAGACAACTACCAGCTTTATTTTAAATAGATAAACTCAATAATAACCCTCGCGTGGCTTTTACTTTATTGAGTGGATAATTATTTATTTTACCCACTCAACTGTCACTTGTCAAATTATTTTCTTGTAAATGTCATTAAAATTTTTAATAAAAATATGAATTCCTAAGCTATTTATTGGATAAAACCTTGTATGGCACTCATGGGTAAACCGATATTGCCCTCTCAAAAATTAACCTGCTTGGCTAACGCCTCGCAAGTTAATTTTCTCATGGGCAATATCTTACTTTACCCACTAGTACCATAAATAACTATTTTTGAAAAAATCCTCGGACTGGTCGATTTTTATTTTGACATGAAATATTTTTCGGAAAAATATTTTTAGAGTTATCGAAAATTTCACACTGCATATTTTTAGCTTTTATCTCTTAAAATGCGGAAAATGGAATTTTCTCTTTAAAATTTTCGGGAATTTTCTCTAAAAAATGTCGGGGAGTTTTATTAAGATTCACTGGACACTGTATTTTATTTTTTATGGTACTATAATATTATATAGTATGTAAATTGAGTTCGTGTCCTTGCCAATTAATTAATTTTGTGTCTAGTGGGATATGGGACAGCGTGTTGAGAAAAACAATTTTTACGGGTGGAAACAACTGTTAGGGAAATGGACCCATAAATCAATTTTTTTAGCATTTTTGGGTTTAGAATGTCATTAAACATCGAGAAAATGTGAAAAAAGTGGGTGTTAAAAAACATGTCTGTCTGTCTGTCTGTATGTAAACCTTATAACTTTTTAACGGAACGTCCAATTTGAAAAATTCTTTCACGAAAGGATTCAGGACCTCTTCTATTTGCGTCACATCAAATATGGACAAAAACTAAAAATGTTAGCGATAACTCACTTATTATTTATAGTAGGATACTTTTTTTTTGAATAAACGAAAATAATGTTTAATTCCCTACAAAAACATGTGATCATTTTTATCGTAGGACTATTAGTTTCCGTTTTACAGGTAAATGTTACTAGTTTCAAAATTTTACATCTAATTAAAAATGTAAAAATATATTAAAATTTATTAATATGCCTATATCTCGGAAACTAATAGCCCTACTATAAAAATGATCACATGTTTTTGTAGGGAATTAAACATTATTTTCATTTATGCAAAAAAAATATCCTACTATAAATAATAAGTGAGATATCGCTAAAAATTATAGTTTTTGTTCCATTTTGACCCCCTTTCCCAGGCTAATGTTAACCATATTTGATGTGTTGCAAATAGAAAAGGTCCTGAATCCTTTGGCGAAAGAATTTTTCAAATCGGACGTTCCGTTAAAAAGTTATAAGGTTTACATACAGACAGACAGACAGACATGTTTTTTAACACCCACTTTTTTCACATTTTCTCGACGTTTCATGATATGCTAAACCCGAAAATGCTAAAAAAATTTGATTTTTGGGTCCATTTTAACAACATGTGTTTCCACCCGTAAAAACTGTCAAACTGATGGAGGACTTTAATAATTATAGATAAATTACAATAATTTATTTAATTTTTACATATAAGGCCTTTATTTGATCAAATATTAAGAAAAATATATCAAATAAAAACATTAATTGAATTCTGGTGTTTTATTTTCTATTCAGAATGTGTTCTTTACGATATCTCAAAACATACGTTTTAATTTTTGGATTCAGATTTTGATTATTCTCGACGTTTCAGGAAAAACAATCCAATAATTTCTTAAGTTACTGCAGTGATAAGGCCCAGCCAAGTATTACGTGATGCCCTTTTCATCTTACCGGATCAATTTCTTATTTATTTTTTATTTTTTTGCAGGTTAAAACACCAGGTGAAAATGGTCTCCATGATTTTCCTTTCAGTTAAACAAGAAAGAGTAGTAACCGGGTTAAGAACGGCTACCCACAAAAATTTGGTCTCCAGTGGAAAGCTGACAACGTCGCATAAAATTTTGCTTTGTCGTCTGCGCCTGCGTGGTTCCTTTTTGTATTTCCCGGAGTCGAGTGCGATGCGTCTACAGAATTTATGGTTTAAAATGGGTGTTATTTGCGATTTTATTATTCTGGTAAGCATTATTTTCGATATTTATACTTAATAAACAGTTGGACATTGTTTTTACTTCTTGGGATATGTTTTTTCGGTCTAAATTTTATGTAACTTCACTGACGCTATCTGTTTGGACTGTTTATTGTGTTTTTACGGTATAAATGGAAAATATGCATGTTTTAATTTGATAAAAAATTGTAATTAAACAATAATATATCCTTTTTGTTGTTAAGGTTACATAAAATTTGAGTTTTTACGATTTTTGTCGAGTTTTGGAGGGAAAAATCGATCAATCAATGCGCTTGTGCAGCTTGGTCTTATCTCTTGTTTTTGTTTTCGTGTTGATGTGGTTCATAAACCTAATTTAATTTTTTGGCTTTACAATACAAGTGGGGTAGTGAGGCAACATAGTGCCTTTCAAATCACTGCGACCAATGAGATCTATTGTGAATCCCCTTTATAATTTAGTCCACATCAAACTTTAAGCTTCCAAAGAAGCTCAAGAGTTGTTTGGGGGCTACTTTTGATATATCTGCAGGTCTTGGGTATACCTGTTCGAGATATTGTAGGCTTTTGCAAACAATGGCTTTGCAGAAGCATATGATGTGTTCGGCAGTTGCTGGTGCTTCTGAGCATAGACAGCAAGTGTCGATTTCAGACTTGCCCATTTTTTAAGATGGTATTTTAAAGGACAGTGTCCGGTTAACAGCCCTGTATAGGTTTTTAGTTCTGGCTTGCTGAGATTGAGTATCTTTCTTGTTCAGGTTCATATTTTATAAATTTTGGCTTTAAATTACTATTTTAAAACAAAAATTTTGATACATATGCACTGTCATTATTGTAATTTCATAATATGTACAGAATATGTTTATTAATTGTTTTTATTAATTGTATCAATTTTTGCCCATAACCAATTGGTTAACAGACTGTAAAATTAATTGACCCCCTAATATTCCTAAAGCTTAAAAAACTTTTTTAAATGTTTAATTTACTAGGAAATTTTTATTACAGTTGCCTCATCAATGGTTTGAATTTTTAAATTTCCTAATCAAAATGGGGTGACTAGCTGATTTGCCTTATGGAAAAAACTACCACAATGAATATTTCTTTTTGGATCAAGATAGACTTTTGTCATATGGAAAAAGGGACCACCAACACTCATTATGAAAATCCTTGGATCAAGATGACTTCTATTTAGATTGGACTTTTGAAATTAAGGTAAGTCAGTAATTTTATTAAGTAAACCCTGGTTTTGGAAAAAATCTGCCTGTTTGTCTGAAAAATTTGTGACCACGATAACTTAAGAATGCTTTGAGCCAAAGACTTTAAATGTGTACATTATCGAAATTTCTTGGCTTTGATTGTTTTTGGTTAATATTGAAGTAAAGGGGTTAAGGGGGGGGTTAAAATATTACTTTTTATGATAGCTTGCTTAGTATATATTTTAAAATAAAATAGCTTTTTAGAATTTTTTTTTTATTGATTTGTAATTTTCCTTCTATGAAAAAAGAACTTTATTTTTTTTTTAAATAATGAAACTTTATGGAAAATATTTTATACAAAATGAAATCGAAGTAATACATAAGGCTTGTTTTTATTTTCAGGTACCTTGAAAGAAACCAAACCATTCAGAAAAAAAAACATCAAATGAAAAGAAAAACCTCGCCAAAAGACATCAGAAGGACACCAAGAAGAAACTATGGTTATCAGGGAACCAGTCAATATGTCCAACTGAGTTTTTTCATGATGGAAAAATAAGAAAATTTATGAAATTATGGAAGCAGAGTATTTATTTTTCTGTGGAACTTTGTATCTTAAGATTAGTTAGTTTAAAAAGACAATATAAAAACTAAAACTACAAATACTACTACAAAACTACAAGATTTCTTCATCAGATCATTGGTTAACTTAAGGTGAGGTTATAGAGTTAGCACAATATCAAACTCATTAAAACTGAATATTGCTTTACATTGGACTTTAGTTGTCAAGATCTAATTTTCAATTAAACTTCCACATTTTTTTTCTGATTTTTTTAACCCGGTCTTTTCCTATCTTCTTTCTTCTCTTCAATTACACCCACATTTCTTTTTCAAATTTCAAGTTGTTCCTACCATTTTCCACTCTGCTACCTCTCCTTCTCCGTTCCTATATTCATTTTCAGTTAAATTCTTCTGTATTTCAATATTCAACATGTTTTTACGAGTTTGGTATCCGTGGTAACTGTATAAACTCACTAAAAGGTAAAATTAAAATGCGATATTTGTAGGCAAATTTTGAACTTATTTGGGTGTAGTACTGGAGTTTTTCGGTTTGTTGTCAAAGGATGATTTTGCAGCTAGTGCATTTGCGCCCTTCATTTTTGGTGACCGCTGGTTCGCTATTGGAGTGATCCTTTATAAAGATCGGGGTTTTTGGTCTTTCTGTAAAAGGGCCTTTGATGGAATTCTCGAGATTTAACATTAAAGTATGTCCATGGGTTAATAGCAATGGGTTAGGTTTGTGTGCAATGAATGTATTTAAGTGGCTCGATTCCCAATACTCCCGGGTAGCACTCATATTTTATTACAAGGGGTGGGGCCAATCAGGTAGTACTCACTGGTTGACCTTGCCCTTATAAATATATTTGTTCTGCCTGGCAAAAAATCGACATTTGATGTCTTTTGTTGGGTGCTGTGTAAGAGACTCTCCATCTGTGAGTTTCAGATCTTGAGTCCCTGGCAGCGCAGTAGCGTGTTGGATTCATTGACGGGTCAAACTAACCTTTTGGAAAGTGTCGTATATCCTTCCGGATTAGGATTTTATGGCATTAGCCCACGAACGTACGTGGTGTGACGTCCATGAGAATGAGTCATTATTTTGGTAACTGTGGAATGTTATCACCATAATTCTTAGATCGTGGCGTACTTTATTGTGTGAAGGTACTATACCAACCGTTCCATCCCCTATGATATTATGGTTAATATTTGAAAACTCTTCCACCGTTTTTTGATATTACCAATAATTTTTATGGGGGATGAAACTCGAACTCACTACGCAAAACCGGAGAGTTTCGTTTGTTATCAAAGAGGATTTTTGTCGTAAGACATTGACCCTTGGAGAAACACTCGCGATTTAGTTTCGAAATACATCCGTGGGTTTAAATGGGTTAATTGAAAGCTGTTCTGAGGCGTCAAACTCTCTGCATCAATTTGGCGCAAGCCGGTGGCTGAGATGCATATCCGACGGGCCCTCAGAATCGACAAGAATTAACAATTTCGGGGTTTGTGTCACAAATTCGGCGTGACGGTTTTTGCTGGCATCGTGTCCACTCATGAAACTTGAGATTTGTTTGGTGACTTTGGTAAAGTCATTAAATCAATCGAAGGTTGTGCTGTATTTTGGAACGTTCCTTTTTTGCAGACTGATGCATCTGTATAAGTAATGGCTAATATTTCAAAGTGTACCAACACTTTAATGTTAGCATTACTGTTATGGTTGTATCCGTAAGGCCCTGGCTTTGGACGTAACGATAACGTTGTGCTTACTCTTTATATTCCCGAACTTGGTGATTTTTGGGAGGCTCCCAAGTCCCGGTTTCCCGAATTCTTACCGTGTTCGTTTATATTTTTAGTATTTCCAAAGTTGGTGGAGGTGATAATATCAGGATCCTGTCATGCAGGGGGTCCTTGGGTGGCAGGAGAATGCTATTCCACCTTAGTCAATATGTCACCAATTTATTTCTACAGGCTGAATTGGTATTGCTTAGTCAGACTGCAGCCTGATGTTTGGTGATCACCAAGTCAACATGTGAAAATGAATTGGTTACGTATTTACAAATAAGTTCAAAATTTGTTTGCAAATGTTTTAAATTTTACTTTTTTTGTTATAGTCTTGGTCTCAAATTCACGTTTTTATATTTTCAATGGAGTTCCTATAAAATAACTGTGAAAGAAAATTGTTGGTGGCATATCGGACAAAATAAAAAATTAGAAAAAATCGAATCTCTGTCTAAATTCGAACCAAAATTACTTATTTACTAGTAAGGGAAAATTTGATTGCATTTAAATGTATTAGAAAACTAAAATTTTTGTGAACAATACATATTTGTTAATTGTATATTTCGTATAATATTTTAAATAGTTTATACTAAAGTTTATTATTACTTACATCAAACCAGTAAAATACTTCAATGAAAACTCTGTAATTATTGTTACTACTATTATTATTATTATCAAATAACACACATTTATTGCTTTATGTATTTTGTAATTAAATAAAATGTTGAAATTTATTAAATATGTTTTATTTTATCGTCTGAAATATGGATGCAAAATATAGATCTTTAGTTTTTGAGTTAAAATTGTTGAAAATTTCAAGATAAAACGCATGTATGAAATAAACAAAATTTATAATTTTTTTTTAATTCATCAGTAAGTAACTTGAAAACTACAGAAGCTATCGATAATCTGCTTGAATATTGCCATTCAGCAGCTTAATATTAGGCTAGATGCAAAGTTGCTCTAAAAATAAAAAAAATATCTCAAAAATAGAGAAACGCCGATTTCATTTTTAGATTCAGAAAGAAAACTTTCCAACTGGCAATTTTTGCATATTTTTGGCTTCCAAGTCGACATTTTTGTATTTTTAATAAAAAAACGCAATAACTAAAAAACTAAAGGAGATATCGACATTCTGCTCGAAGATTTGGATTCAGCAGCTCAATGTTAGTTTGGGTGCAAGGTATCATCGAAAAAAAAAATTTCGCGTCTAAATTTTCAATTTTTAAAATTCAATAACTCCGAAACTAAAGGAGCTAACGACATTCTACTTGAAGATTTGGATTCAGCAGCTCAATATTAGTCCATGTGCAAAGTTTCAGCCCAAAATAATTTTTAAAATGGGCTGAAAAAAACGCAAGGGGTTAACCTTGTATTTATTTTGGCCCGAAATTTTTTTTTTCGAATTCGGGGTTTTGACCCATGTATTTGGATTTAGTTTTTCATTCTCTATCGATTGAGCGCCTCAGTTGCGCTCTATCTCCAAAAATAAAAAAGTTGGATACGATATCTCGAAAACTATAAAAGATGGAGCAATGCCGTTTTTATTTTTGGATTCAGAATGTGTTCTTTAGTAAAAGCCCCAAATTTAAATGCTCTATCTCCAAGCGGAAGGAAGTTATTCACAAAAAACAAACATCAATTTTCCAACTGGCAGTTTTTGCATATTTGTGTTTTCCAAATCGACATTTTTGCAGTTCATATTTTTCAACTAAAAAATGCAATAACTCGAAAACTAAAGGAGCTATCGACATTCTGCTTGCAGATTTGGATTCAGCAGCTCAATGTTAGTCTACGTGCAAAGTTTCAGCCCCAAATAATTTTCGAAATCGGTTGAAAAAAACGCAAGGGGTTAACCTTGTATTTATTTTGGCCCAAAAAAAATTTTTTCGAATTCGGGGTTTTGACCCATGTATTTGGATTTAGTTTTTCATTCTCTATCGATTGAGCGCCTCAGTTGCGCTCTATCTCCAAAAATAAAAAAGTTGGATACGATATCTCGAAAACTATAAAAGGTGGAGCGATGCCGTTTTTATTTTTGGATTCAGAATGTGTTCTTTAGTAAAAGCCCCAAATTTAAATGCTCTATCTCCAAGCGGAAGGAAGTTATTCACAAAAAACAAACATCAATTTTCCAACTGGCAGTTTTTGCATATTTGTGTTTTCCAAATCGACATTTTTGCAGTTCATATTTTTCAACTAAAAAATGCAATAACTCGAAAACTAAAGGAGCTATCGACATTCTGCTTGCAGATTTGGATTCAGCAGCTCAATATTAGTCCATGTGCAAAGTTTCAGCCCAAAATAGTTTTTAAAATCGGCTGAAAAAAACGCAAGGGGTTAACCTTGTATTTATTTTGGCCCAAAAATTTTTTTTTCGAATTCGGGATTTTGACCCATGTATTTGGATTTAGTTTTTCATTCTCTATCGATTGAGCGCCTCAGTTGCGCTCTATCTCTAAAAATAAAAAAGTTGGATACGATATCTCGAAAACTATAAAAGGTGGAGCGATGCCGTTTTTATTTTTTAATTCAGAATGTGTTCTTTAGTAAAAGCCCCAAATTTAAATACTCTATCTCAAAGCGGAAAGAAGTTATTCACAAAAAACAAACATGATTTTTCCAACTGGCAGTTTTTGCATATTATTGTTCTTCAACTCGAAATTTTTACATATTTTTGTCTTCTTAATTAAAAAACGCAATAACTAAAAAACTAAAGGAGATATCGACATTCTGCTCGAAGATTTGGATGCAGCAGCTCAATGTTAGTTTGGGTGCAACGTATCAGCCCAAAAAAAATTTTCGAGTCTAAATTTTCAATTTTTAAAATTCAATAACTCTGAAACTAAAGGAGCTATCGACATTCTACTTGAAGATTTGGATTCAGCAGCTCAATATTAGTCCATGTGCAAAGTTTCAGCCCAAAATAGTTTTTAAAATCGGCTGAAAAAAACGCAAGGGGTTAACCTTGTATTTATTTTGGCCCAAAAATTTTTTTTTCGAATTCGGGGTTTTGACCCATGTATTTGGATTTAGTTTTTCATTCTCTATCGATTGAGCGCCTCAGTTGCGCTCTATCTCCAAAAATAAAAAAGTTGGATACGATATCTCGAAAACTATAAAAGATGGAGCAATGCCGTTTTTATTTTTGGATTCAGAATGTGTTCTTTAGTAAAAGCCCCAAATTTAAATGCTCTATCTCCAAGCGGAAGGAAGTTATTCACAAAAAAACAAACATCAATTTTCCAACTGGCAGTTTTTGCATATTTTTGTTTTCCAAATCGACATTTTTGCAGTTCATATTTTTCAACTAAAAAATGCAATAACTCGAAAACTAAAGGAGCTATCGACATTCTGCTTGCAGATTTGGATTGAGCAGCTCAATATTAGTCCATGTGCAAAGTTTCAGCCCAAAATAGTTTTTAAAATCGGCTGAAAAAAACGCAAACCTTGTATTTATTTTGGCCCAAAAATTTTTTTTTCGAATTCGGGATTTTGACACATGTATTTGGATTTAGTTTTTCATTCTCTATCGATTGAGCGCCTCAGTTGCGCTCTATCTCTAAAAATAAAAAAGTTGGATACGATATCTCGAAAACTATAAAAGGTGGAGCGATGCCGTTTTTATTTTTGGATTCAGAATGTGTTCTTTAGTAAAAGCCCCAAATTTGAATACTCTATCTCAAAGCGGAAAGAAGTTATTCACAAAAAACAAACATGATTTTTCCAACTGGCAGTTTTTGCATATTATTGTTCTTCAACTCGAAATTTTTACATATTTTTGTCTTCTTAATTAAAAAACGCAATAACTAAAAAACTAAAGGAGATATCGACATTCTGCTCGAAGATTTGGATGCAGCAGCTCAATGTTAGTTTGGGTGCAACGTATCAGCCCAAAAAAAATTTTCGAGTCTAAATTTTCAATTTTTAAAATTCAATAACTCTGAAACTAAAGGAGCTATCGACATTCTACTTGAAGATTTGGATTTAGCAGCTCAATATTAGTCCATGTGCAAAGTTTCAGCCCAAAATAGTTTTTAAAATCGGCTGAAAAAAACGCAAGGGGTTAACCTTGTATTTATTTTGGCCCAAAAATTTTTTTTTCGAATTCGGGGTTTTGACCCATGTATTTGGATTTAGTTTTTCATTCTCTATCGATTGAGCGCCTCAGTTGCGCTCTATCTCCAAAAATAAAAAAGTTGGATACGATATCTCGAAAACTATAAAAGATGGAGCAATGCCGTTTTTATTTTTGGATTCAGAATGTGTTCTTTAGTAAAAGCCCCAAATTTAAATGCTCTATCTCCAAGCGGAAGGAAGTTATTCACAAAAAAACAAACATCAATTTTCCAACTGGCAGTTTTTGCATATTTGTGTTTTCCAAATCGACATTTTTGCAGTTCATATTTTTCAACTAAAAAATGCAATAACTCGAAAACTAAAGGAGCTATCGACATTCTGCTTGCAGATTTGGATTCAGCAGCTCAATATTAGTCCATGTGCAAAGTTTCAGCCCAAAATAGTTTTTAAAATCGGCTGAAAAAAACGCAAAAGTCCAAACCTTGTATTTATTTTGGCCCAAAAATTTTTTTTTCGAATTCGGGATTTTGACCCATGTATTTGGATTTAGTTTTTCATTCTCTATCGATTGAGCGCCTCAGTTGCGCTCTATCTCTAAAAATAAAAAAGTTGGATACGATATCTCGAAAACTATAAAAGGTGGAGCGATGCCGTTTTTATTTTTGGATTCAGAATGTGTTCTTTAGTAAAAGCCCCAAATTTAAATACTCTATCTCAAAGCGGAAAGAAGTTATTCACAAAAAACAAACATGATTTTTCCAACTGGCAGTTTTTGCATATTATTGTTCTTCAACTCGAAATTTTTACATATTTTTGTCTTCTTAATTAAAAAACGCAATAACTAAAAAACTAAAGGAGATATCGACATTCTGCTCGAAGATTTGGATGCAGCAGCTCAATGTTAGTTTGGGTGCAACGTATCAGCCCAAAAAAAATTTTCGAGTCTAAATTTTCAATTTTTAAAATTCAATAACTCTGAAACTAAAGGAGCTATCGACATTCTACTTGAAGATTTGGATTCAGCAGCTCAATATTAGTCCATGTGCAAAGTTTCAGCCCAAAATAGTTTTTAAAATCGGCTGAAAAAAACGCAAGGGGTTAACCTTGTATTTATTTTGGCCCAAAAATTTTTTTTTCGAATTCGGGGTTTTGACCCATGTATTTGGATTTAGTTTTTCATTCTCTATCGATTGAGCGCCTCAGTTGCGCTCTATCTCCAAAAATAAAAAAGTTGGATACGATATCTCGAAAACTATAAAAGATGGAGCAATGCCGTTTTTATTTTTGGATTCAGAATGTGTTCTTTAGTAAAAGCCCCAAATTTAAATGCTCTATCTCCAAGCGGAAGGAAGTTATTCACAAAAAAACAAACATCAATTTTCCAACTGGCAGTTTTTGCATATTTTTGTTTTCCAAATCGACATTTTTGCAGTTCATATTTTTCAACTAAAAAATGCAATAACTCGAAAACTAAAGGAGCTATCGACATTCTGCTTGCAGATTTGGATTCAGCAGCTCAATATTAGTCCATGTGCAAAGTTTCAGCCCAAAATAATTTTAGTTTTAGTTTTTCATTCTCTATCGATTGAGCGCCTCAGTTGCGCTCTATTTCCAAAAATAAAAAAGTTCAATACGATATCTCGAAAACTATAAAAGATCGAGCGATGCCGTTTTTATTTTTGGATTCAGAATGTGTTCTTTAGTATAGGACCCACTTTTGAATGCGCTATCTCAAATCGGAAAGGAGTTATTCACAAAAAACAAACATGATTTGTCCAACTCGCAATTTTTGCATATTTGTGTTTTCCAAATCGACATATTTGCAGTTCATATTTTTCAACTAAAATATGCAATAACTCGAAAACTACCTTTAGTTCCTTAGCTATCGACATTTGGCTTGCAGATTTGGACTCAGCAACTCAATATTAGTCTACGTAAAAACCTGTTATGCACGTTTTAGTTTTCTAACTTAAATTTTTTTAACCTTATGCAATAACTTATAAACTAAAGGAGCTATCGATATTCTGCTTAAAAACTTGGATTCAGCAGCTCAATATTAATCAAAGCTTCAGCTTAAAATATGTTAAAAAAGATGTCATAATTGGTAAAAGGAGGGGTTATAAATAAATAACAGATTATAATTATAAACCTAAGTCTTTTAATATAAAATATGAAAATACAAATAAATAAATAAATTAATTTTAGGCGTTATCCATAAATGATGCAACATATCCAGAAGTCAGTTAATTATTTTTGGGAAAAAGATGAATAAAATACGTCTAATTTATACAAAAATCTATCTATCTACATTATTATTAATAGAGAGGTGAGGGGTCAAAATGGTCAAATATGACGTGACTTCCCATACAGCACATAATAACTATTAGATTCCAGGGAATATACTTTCTGGATATCCAGTATATCCAATGGATAGCCTGGATTGGCAGTAGATATCCCCTGGATATCCAAATGTTCGCCTATGTCCAGGATAACCCCGAGATGTCCACGTTCATGAATGTCCAGTCCATGATGGATCTCTAAAGGATACCAACTGGATATACTTTAGGGAGGTTAAAAAATAGATGTCCAATGGATATCCTGGATATAGGCGTACATTTGGATATCTACTGTCAATCCAGGCTATAAATTGGATATGCTGGATATCCAGAACGTATATCCCCTGGATATCTAATAGTAAGTATGTGCTGTCTGGGTTCATTTGTGGATATCCCCTTTTACAAAATTATAAATGTACATTTACCCTAATAACAGAATTTTTCGAGGAAATAAGCCTTTTTCATGTACAAAACGCCGAGAAGTAAATGAAAAAAAAATTGTTTTACAGGTAGAAAGATTATTTTTGAGTTTTTTTTTTAACTATATTACTCATCTAAAAAGTTTGAACTAACTTCACTTTTAATAAATATTCTTTCCAGTTGGCAAGCCTTTTCTGGTTCAGCCACTTCCGCAGGTTTATCTGGTTCATTTTCGGAATCCATAATTTTGGACTGACCTTTTGACCGGCCACTGGTTTTGGGTACTCTGGCACCCACAGTCCTCCTAACCATTTTCTGTGGACCACTTGGTAGAGCAGCCGAAAACATTTCTTGTTTGAGGCTTACTATATCTTTAGTTATGTCGTAGGATCCAAAAGAGGCAACATTTGGGTCCTTTTCTGAAACAAAATATTCCTGATATCAAAACAATAATTCCCAAAAATTAAGAATGTCATGAAAAGTTGAGAAAATGTGTAAAAAGTGGGTGTTAAAAAAATGGCTGTCGGTGTATGTAAACATTATAACTTTTTAACGGAATGTCTGATTAGAAAAATTCTTACACCAAACGATTCAGGCATTTTTTAATTTGCGTCACATCAAATAATTTTTAGTGATATGTCACTTATTATTTAATGTAGGACCTTTTTTTTGCATAAATGAAAATAATTTTTAATTCCCTACAAAAACATATGTGATCATTTTTATTGTAGGACTATTAGTTTCCGAGGTATAGGCATTTTAATAAATTTTGATATATAGTAAAATTTCAAACATAGGTAAAGGTAATTTCAATTCATTTATCTTTTAATAAATTTCTGATAATGGTGTAGCCAGAAAAACAAACCGATAAATCTACAAGAAAAACCAAAAGGTAATGGTCCAAAACTACAGAAAAAGTGAGGTCAGTTTGATATCTTATTTTAAAAAGTTCCTCATTTTTCCACCCATCTAGAAAAATTAACCTATTTCATATTTTTTCAGATTTTTTAAACCTTTCTGCCTTATTTTTTATCTAAAAAAATGATTAATTATTTTTGTCTGTTTTGTATTGTTTGTATTAACAAGTTTATTATTGTTTGTATTAACACGTTTATTTATTGCTGTACAGCAATAAATAAATACCTGAATATTTTTTAAGCAGCTTCAAGTACTCCTTCTGGGTCTCCTTTAATGCTTTATATCCAATATTAGATTCAGTGATTTGAAACTTTTCAATTGCTGTATCACCTGATACTGTAGGCAATGTATTTTCTGAAGATGGCTTAATCCTCCTCCAAATATGGTCTTCAATTCCCCTTATATACTTATCGGCCACATACAAAAATGCATGATCAACTTTCATCTTTGCAAAAATGTACACTGGTTCAAATTCTTTTATGGACTTCATCAGGTCAATAAATTCGGTGATGTTTTTGTATTCTTCTAGGGTCAGACGGATTTTAACCCATTCTTTGATGGGTTGTTTGTAGTACAATCCATAGAGTAGGTACAGGGCACCTGCTTTTAAGTGTGGGTCTTCCGAGTAATATATAAATCTAGTGATCTGGGTGAAGAAACTGTCCATGAACATTTGTATTGCCATCAAGTATTTTTCATCCCTAAATAAAAAAAATCTAAATTATTTTAAATGTTTGGCTGAAACAGCATAAAAAAGGAAACTTTTAAATAAATTTTGAATGATTTCTACCTATAGCATCTATAGTCTTTAAATAAGGTAAATGTAGTAATGCAGTAACTTCCATGCCAGATTTAAAGTATCTATAATAAAGTATTAAAAAATTACACAACAAATTATTACCACCTATTTTGACGAGGTTATCCAAATTTAATTTATAAAGAAATCTAATCAACTCTTTTATATGAGAGCAATATGTTTTGATGCCAAAGTATAATGTATAACAACTTGGCGAAGTACTTACGCCATTGTAAATGTAAAATGGTGAATATTCCATAACTGAGCCATATCCTCAAATTTGTAGCTCGCCATTTTTTTATATTCCTTTAAAATATTATCTGCATCTTTGATAAACGCATTTGTTATATCTTTTTCATATTCAAATAGGCACATAAACCGGACAGACTTGGAGCCGAGTTTTGTCGACGTCATTTTAAAAATGGTTTTTAGAACTGTATTTCTATTAAATCCTTAAAATTGAGATATCAGCTACTTACTTAGCCCAAAATATACAAATTTTGGGCTTTTTGGCGTTTATTTAAAAATTCTTTGTCATTTAAAAACATAACCACACTTTTCAAAAAAACGTCAGTTTTATTTTGGTATCTTGGAACTACTAGAGTCAACTTTTTGTGGTAACGCTGGTTAACCTGTAAGTATCTCTTTCTCTGTTAAATTGATGGGTTAAAAAAAGAAAGAAATACATATTCCCCTAACTTGGTTAGTAACCGCTGCTCCACAAAAAATTGACTTAGGTATCATAATTTCAAATTTTACAATAAACTATTTTCTTTGATAATAAACAACTACAAAATCAATATTATTTTTCTTTGATAAAATTTTTTAGTTTTAAAATCTAAAGCAGGTATTTTAAGGTATATATTATTTTTTTTTCAAGGGTCATAATTTATGCGGAATAAGCCTGCCAGTAGTTCATTCGTGCCAATCCCTCTACCGTCAAAATGTCAAATTAATGGAATCCTAGCGAAACGTCAACAGTTTAGATTTTTTATATTTTTCCTTTGTTTTATTTGGTTTTTCTTAATTTTCTTATCAAAACGTAAGTATTGAGTACTATTTTAAAGATCTTAAACGTTATACCTAATAAATATTATAAAATGCAGGATAATTTTTTCATTCGCAAAATTCTACGTAATTTTCGTAAATTTCATGGTCGTTTCCCAATTCTGTTTATAGGGGCGTCGTCAAAATCATTGGTCATTGTCCCCATTATCAATTTTTTTTCCTAAAATATTTTAATGTGCAAAAAAATAAAATCGCAATGCTATTAACTGAATAGTATGCATTAATTAAATTAATACTTATTAAGTAAACTAGGATGACTAATAAATTGGCAAATAATTATTGTTTGTTAATTATAGAAAATGGCTCAACCATCAGCTTCAAATGGAAAATCGAGTCAACTTAATCAGGTCCAGCAACAGGTAGGAATATGTTATAACTTGTTACTTATGGTCAGGTGTCTACCAGGGTTGGATCCAGAAAAGTTTCTTGTCAAACAAATCACAGTGGAGCGGTTTTTATATTTATTTTTTTGTGTGTGATTTCTTATGCAAAAAAATTAAGAACTGATTAGATTTCGTATAGACTAAAATTGAATAATGGTAAAAACTTGGTCAAAATGGGACCATTTTTCATATACAATGACAATATATTTGAAAAATAATGACAAAATATTTGAAAAATAAAACTCATTTTGACCAGGTTTAAATTTATTTATTAGAAGATATTCCCACAGTTTTTAATGAAAATGTTACTCAACTAAAATTCAATATCATTTAGGGAACGTTCAAGTATTACGTAACGCTCCTAGGGAGGGGAGGTGGGGGTCATTTTGGAGTGTTACACCCATGTTAATGGTATAGGAAAATAGGGTTACAAGGGGGGGTGGGGGTCCAAAAGGATAAAAATTTGCGTTACATAATACTTGAATGTTTCCTTATTTATATATTATTTAATTTTGTAGTTCATTGTACAGATCCAAGGAATTCCTTTGAGAACTCCTTGGTAATTTCTGAATTAATTGTAATTTTTTTGAGCAAGGTTTACCCTTATTTATTTATAGTTTTTTTTAGCCACTGTGGTTTTACAAATCGTCACTCAAAGTGTAAAAGGTTTTATGTCAAAATTTTTTTTTTTTGTTCTAAATTGATGGAAACCTAAACGAAGTGACATTATACTTCACACTTTACGCAGTGTAAAGTTTAATAGCCTCTCTATTCAGAGACCCTATTAAATTGTGGCGTTTTATTTAATTTAGCACCAAAATAAAGCAAAGTAAAGTTTTGGCATACAACCTTTTGCATCTTGAGTAACCAAGTAATTTTTTAGGTTGATGAAGTGGTTGGTATAATGAGAGTAAATGTTGAAAAAGTACTTGAACGTGATCAAAAACTATCAGAGTTGGACAGCCGGGCTGATGCTTTGCAAGAGGGGGGCAAAAGGTTCGAGCAACAGGCACAAAAACTCAAGAGGAAATATTGGTGGAAAAATATCAAGATGATGATCATCATGGGTGGCATTGGTGTTTTTCTCCTGATAATTATCGTTTGTAAGTATTAATAAGTTAAAAAAATATACTGAACATGGGATTTTTTTAAAGGCGCCTTCGCCAAAATTGCCAATAATAGTTATTTTCCTAACTAGTGCATTAATTATTAATCAGCATTTTATACACGAAATATTCTTGAATAAAATCACTTAACACACAAGTTGAGAATTATATTTTATCTAAAACACTTTAATTTTAAATAAAAATTAGCAAAAATTATGACAAAAAGATTAAGTTTTCTTAATAAACAAAAGAGTGAGCAGAAAAAAAACATTTTTAGTCACTAGTCGAAAAAACTTAACTTTTGATATTTAAAATAGTGCTAAAGTATTAATTTATTATTATTAATTTTCAATTATTGTATTTGGGCAATTTTTAAGAAAATTGAATTTTTCGATTTTTGGATAAACACATCAAAATCTGGAAAAATTTTTTTTGATATATACTTAAAAAATCAACCAAGTTTTTCATCATTTAACCATGTGTCCTTCCTATATTAAACATTTTAACACCCTTAACCCACCCAGATTTTTACTAAAAACAATCATCGAAGACTTTGGGTAAGAAAAGTATGGTCCAATTTTGAGGTCTTCAAGCGATGCTTAAAAGCGTTTGGACTTTTGTCGTGGCTACAATTGCAGAAATGTTCTTAAATCGTTAAATTAAATATGTTTTAGGGATTTTAATTGGAGATGCTAATCAGATACAAAAAAATCTATTTTTCATGGATTGTGTACATGATTATGATTAAGATTTACATTTGTTGTATGGGGCTGTTCATTATTGCGTAACGCTAAATTATCCCTTCTAACACATACCTGTAATTCCATTTATAAGATTTTACCATGTAACATATTGCTGTAAACGCTTCATCCTTTCTAAATGCGTAATGTAATTGGTGAACAACCCCTAGTTTTAAAAAACTTGTATCTTTAATATTTAGTAAAAGACTTTTTAACGATTCACTGTTTTTACTGGTTTTGCGTTTTAGGACTTTATTTTGGCATTATTTTTGGTAAAAACCGGGGTGGGGTGAGGGGTTTTTTAGTATTATTTTTTTCAACAGATTTTTCACAATAGGTTTGTTTTGGTTCTCGAAAATCTCGGTTCTGAACTGATTTGGATCCGGCGCAGTTGCAACTGGGCAATGCTCAGTAGCAACTGCACCCGTTCCGAACCAGTTTAGAACTGCGATTTTCAAGAACCAATACAAACCTAATATGTTTTAATTTGATTTTAGGGTCAGCCTGGCCCAGCTCAGATGGGGAAAGCAAAGCTGAGCCAATCGAACCAGCCAAACCAGCCAATTAATTTTTTCTTAATTTAAATGTTTTTTTCATAGCCTATCAATTTAAATAGGCTCTGATATTTTTGTTATATTTAAGTTTAGCTGTACTTTACCACAAATTAGTAGTATTTACTTTTATGATTCATATATTTAACTAATTATGGTATTTTATGGTTATATTGTGATTTTTCCATATGGTGGTATGTAAATAAACACTGCCCTTCTAATGAAAAAGTCATATCATGTTTAACGAGAATCGTTTAATGAATGAAAAAATCCAAGAGAGTTGTAATCATCAATCATCTTTTAGTTTTTAAGAAATTTTTTAATCATACCGGCAGTTTTAAAAAGTTTCAACCTTTAAATTTACGTTTTATAAAAATTATTTTTGACTTTTCTTAAAAAACTAAAACCGTATGTGATTTGTGGATTTCTTAACACGTTCAGTGCTAACCATTAAGCAAGCAAGTGCGAGTATAATACTGACCGTTAAATTTACCAGTGAACATGACGCACGGGTGCGTCGTGCGCTCGGGTAATAAAGCTATGACGCACCAGTGCGTCATCAGCATTGAAAGTGTTACAAACTGTGTTGTTAAACTATTGCCATTTGTTGATAGGACTATTTTTTCTTAATAGGGCAGAAAGTATTTAAAAAAAAGAACTATAGCTATAGCTAGTAATTGTTAATTTTAAATGTTTTTTTGTTTTTTTTGTAGATTCTGTTAAAACTAGAGACCATAAATGAAATGGCATTAAACCTAATGTCACTTCATTCATTGACGCTAGTCCAAACCATCTTTTTGGTTGTTACCCAATTTAAATACCACCCTGTGTAAGAAATGTCTTAAAAATTATAATTTTGAGTTTATAATTTTTGAAACAGATTGCTTTAAAAATAGTTATGTTTATATATTCATTTACGTCGTTTGGTTACTTAAAATTTAATATATTTTATAAAAAAAGGGTCCAGTAAACTTACAAGGTATTTTCTAAAAGTCTACTGTTGATTTTTTGAATTTTTTGTGTAAGGTGAATGGGGGTAAATTTAACTGGGGGCAATTGTAATAATGCTTCTAAAAAACATTTTTTTATAAAACTTAGAACTCTCCTTAAGGAATCTACAGTAGACTGTCACACTAATTTTAAAACATTGCCTAGCAAAAACCGGATAATAAGTAAATAAAATTGTTTTAACTCAAAAATAGTATTTAAAGTTCAGACATTTTTCATCAACAGATTTAAGTTATTAATTTGCATTCCAAGTTTCAGACTTCCAAGTATTTGGGAACTATGAAAAAAAAACTTCTGGAAGGATAGTCAGACATCTTGTCGATTTTGTTATATGTGACCCTGCACAAAGAAACCCAGTTAGTGTGTCAAATTTGCGTATTTCTTTTTTGTCGGATTCTTATGTAGAAAAGTTTTTTACACAAGAATCCGAAAAAATAAATAAATTTGACACTAACTGGGTTTCTTTGTTCAGCGTCACATGTAGTTATTTTCTGGTTTTTTGCAATAAAAAATATACTGAATCTGACAATAAAGTTGTGCCTTTACAGTTAAAAAAACACGCATATATAATTTAGTATAGATTTATATATTATGGTTGTATTATATTATAAAATAAAGTTTTACTAAATAATGACAGTTTTTTTTTTTTTAAGAAATATGTTGATTTCTTACTATCAAATTAAACAATAATTGGTAATGTCATTGGTTAAAGAGGAACTTAGTCAATGGTAATGTAAAACTAAATTTAATGTATGTAAAAAAATAGAACAATATAAATTTAGTCGATTTTTAGAGAGAAAAAAAACAGTTTGGTTGTAAAAAGTATTTATTTTTTGCAGCTGCTACTACTACTAGTTGTATTATAAATTTTATGACTAAAGTAAATATAAATATTTTAATATTTAGTAAAAATAATCTTTAAAATGGTCTATGCACCAGCAAAATTTTGCATTCATCAATATCGTCAGAAGCGGTGTAGAAATATAAAATAACTACAAAAAACTTGGACTTAAATGGACCACTGTTTCCGCAATTCATCATATGATAACTAATGAACGCATTGAAATACTGAATGCATTTAGACGCAAGTTAATTTTAACTCAAAATGAAAATTAACAAATGTTTTTAAAACATGTGAACATAATCTTGTATTAGGATAAGTCAAGAACTATGAAGAAACTTAAATTTTAAACACAGATTTTTCACAAGGTAAATATTGTAAATTTGAAGTTCCTAGCTCAAACGGTTCACGAGTAATCCTACTGACAATATTATGTTTATCTTCAAGAACGTTGTTAATATAAATCAATCAATAAATAAATATACTATAAACCGGAGTTATAACGTCACAGGATACCTTTTCCCTCAAATAATCCTTAATTTTGACCAACCGATCTTGCTTACCTTTTTTAAAAGCTGAAAAGTACCTGCTGACGCCATTTCACGTCAAATTGACGTGATACCACGTCATCTTGCAAATTTTCGAAAATTCCATAATTGTTAACTGCCCATTTTGTAATCCAGGGGCGGATTTATTTCATTTTAAGGGGTGGGGGCATCCATAAGGAAAAAAATTGCGCATTCACCAAAAATATAATTTCGAATGTATTTTTTGCTAATATATCTCGCTGGGGGGAGGGGCATTCCCCCCTAAATCCGCCCTGGTTGTAATCTGCGCCATAAGGAATCGTTGAATTAAAACAAAATTAAATTTTGAAATTATTTTTTTATTTTACATTCAATAATAAGACTATAACATTGATTTTTAAAATACACCAATTTTTTAAATTTTTATACCTAAAAAGTGCTCTTTTATATCTAGTTATTTAACTACCAAGTGAAAATCAAGGAAAAATGTTTGGATGTACAATTAATATTGTTTTATAAAGGTTTATTTCTTTTTAATGGTACAGGACCTGTAGCTTTTTATTTAAAATAAAAAACCCGCACTGACAGTTGTTACCGTATTAAATGCTTGATTTTCCAAGTAACACAGTAGCTATAATTCTCTTAGCGCTCTTTCGCAGCAAAATATCAGCCATATGTCTGTAATTTTTTAGCGCTCTTTCGCAGCAAAATAACAGCCATATGGCTGTTATTTTGGAGTGTTACGCCCATGTTAATGGTATAGGAAAATAGCGTTACAGGGGGGGTTCAAAATGATCAAAAATTGCGTTACGTAATACTTGAACGATGTATTTTTTAATTTTTGACACATTTTTTGAAAGTTTTCATTTGTTATTTTTTTTGCTAAACAATGCGATTTTTTAAGATTTTTTTTTTGTAAAATGTTATTTATATGTTTAAAATTAGTTGAAAAGTATATTTGACGTATTTTCATTTGAAATAAACCATTTTTCAAAAACTGCTGATTTTTTTTAAAGAAATTTTTACGAAAATTCCCATTTTCAATCCTAATTTAAACCCTCAAAAACTGGTCCACATTAAAATTAATTAAAAGCTGAAAATATTAAATACATCCAAAAAGATAGTTTGAGTTGTCTAATTTAAGTGTTTTAAATTCAAAGTCGGTACCTCAACTCGTTCAAAATTTAAGAGGGGGGGTGACTTTTGGACAGCTCTGTATACAAAATCATTTGGTATTTAATACGATAACAAATTTTCAGTGCAGAAAGGTGCTGCAACATAAAAAAAATTAAACATAAACCGTTGCTTTTTCTTATAGGCCATACATCACTTTTTTCTAGAAAAAAAACTCAAAGCGACTGTACAGGCCTATATTAAAATTAACTGTAGTGGAGATTAATGTTGTTTATTTAATTCAATAACTTTTCAACGCACTGAAGTACAATTTTTTTTGTAAGGGCAATATTAATTAAACCTTCTGTGCCCCTAAAAAATAAAGAAACTACTTTTAAAAAGTTATAAAAAGATTTTATAAACTTGCAAAATAGCTAGGTGCTAGCTGTTTATATAGTTTTTTAGAACCTTTTAAAGCACTCTAATTCTTAGGGATTTTTAAATAATTCGTTGTGAATTTTTTAAATTAAAAATGTTGGGTTGCTTTAAAGATATAATAATTACATATAAGTACAACATACATTTTTTACACGTTTTAATAACATATTTTCAAAAAGCTTTACCGAGGTGATCAAAATAACCTGATTTCATCAGGATTCACAAATAGGGGAGAGTATGAATGCCCCATATACTGTGTACATTTTTTTCAAAAACATTTACTTAGGAATTATATTTTAAATATTTTTTTAAAAAGTTTATACTTTTTTTAATGGACAAGTTTCTTTTTTTACTAAAGAAAAAATGTTTTTTTTATTCATAATTTATAATTATGTACAATTTACTATAATTATTTATTTTGTTTCAGTACGAAATTATCACAGTATTTAAATACATACAATAAATAAATAAATGAAAAATAATAAACAGGGTTCTGAAAATATTCTTGTAAATGTCAGTTGATCCTTTCTAAAATCTTATTTTTTATTATTTATTTGTAAATCAATAATTATTATTATTATTATTTCCAATGGCGAAAAAGTAACGACCGCGTAGCAGAAGAAATTAAATTTTTATTATTCGTTAATATTGGTTAAAAATCAGATTTCATAAAAAATATGATTTTTAACGTGTTAAAATTTTAAGAACTAAAAAAACGCTTTATTTAAACTCGAATGCTGTTTTTCAGACACCCTATAGCCCAATAAAACATAAAAAAAATTAAACTTACCTTTATATCCAAAATATAAAACCAAATGTAAATAAAAATAAACTAAAAAAAAGTAAAATAGGAAAATAAAACACCCAAAAAAAAAATAAAACAAAAAAAAAATAAATGGAAATGATAGTAATTTATTTAACAGAAAACCAGTATTTTTTGTAAGTATACAACATTTTTTTTTAATTTAAATCACAAGCTATATAAATGCTTAAATTAATATTTTACAAAGAAAACTTAACATTTTTCAACATTAAAAGAAAAGTCGAAGAATCAAAAACTTAAATTATTTTAAAGCCTTTTTTTTACTTAAAAATAACTAAAAAAATTGTTGTGTTTTACGTTAACATAACGTAAGTTGTATACTATATACATAACTAAATTTCTTGTTTCTGTACAGTAACGTTACAGAAATGAAATAATTCACATAGTGATTTTAATTTAAGTACCTTAATTTTCATTGTTTGTAAGAAAAATTTTCCGTATACCGTAAAACGTATACAAAAGTTATTTTTTTTTGAGCAAAAAACAAAGAGACTTCTATAATACTATCATTTTTTGACAAATTATATAAATTTATTTGTTATGTTTTGTTTAAGAAAAACGTAATACCATTTTCAGTGATTTATATTTAATTTAGAGATATTTTGTAAATTTAAGTACCGTAAACTGGGGTAATTTTGTTTTTAATTGTCCTGTCAGAATTGCCCCGGTTTACGGTAATGTAACATTAAAATATCTATGGCCGTTAGTAATAAAATTATTGTTATGCTTTAAAAAAATATTATGGAGTTTTTATTTAGGCCTAAAAAAATAAACTAAAAATCAACCAATAAAATGCGGTATTTTATTGTTTAATTCAACGAACTAACAAATCTTCTCTCTAGAATACGCATACCGTTAATATAAAGTATCGCCAACATCTCGGTTTGTTTGTAAACAAATAGTAGGTATATTCAGGCCTGAACAATAACAATTACCAGTAACTGTTATTGTTGTCTCTGTTAGAACACTTACTCGCACGTTAGGCAGACAAATGTATATGTTGGCTAAGTTTTTTTCAGTTTTTACAAATGACATGCCTATTCTAGAGAGAAGAGTTATTAGTTCGTTGGTTTAATTCTTAGTTTAAGCTTAAATGACGTAAACCTTTACATTTCGAAGTAAATTTATATAATTTGTCCAAGTAGAAATATTTTAACGAGAAATAAAAACCGCTTTTCCAAAAAATGAGCTCAATCAACTAAAGTATGAAATAAATTATGATTAAAGTATATTTGAGCTATATCACATTTTAGGGACATTATAACTTCCAAGAACGTGAAAATTTTTGACCCTAAAATATTTAAAAAAAATTAAACTATTTTCTGTACAATTCTTAAATAAACTTTATATTTACAATGTCTTTATATTTGCCTATATATAGATAATATTCACATTTTTTTTTTAAATATAAGTTTTTTTTTCAAAAAAAATTGAAAATTTTTATATTGCCGCGTTGGTTTTATTGTATGGTTTTTATATTTTTTAAAACGTAAATAAAAATACCCTAGTAACCCTAAAAAAAATTTTTTTTCGAAAATTCGTATACTTCTTTTTCCTTCAAATATTAGAATTTCAAAAAATCTAACAAACTAAAAATATATTACTTAAAATTAATAATAGTACGTCAGAGATCATAAAAATAAAAAAATAATTCTTTTTTAAAAAAATATAAAAACCATTTTTTGTTGTGTAGTATCGTATTTTTAGACAAAATTCACCAACAATTCTGGATCATATATTTTTATATTGATATATCGATGTCTAAGTTCTAATAGGTCGTGACACATTCGACAGCAATTTGATATTTTTCAACTTTCAACTTTTTTTGGCATAAACCTTGTTATGTTTAAATCTTTTTAATGTAAATAATCCTAGTTTGGTGTTAGTTATTGGGTAACCCAACGACCTATTAGAATTTGCCATCGATATGTAAAAACCCGTCTAAAAACCGAAACTTTTGTTCACTATTATCTCTTTAGGATTATTTAAATTGTGAGGTTGTTCCCTTCTTGTGAGATAAATAATAATAAATTTTTAAATATATGAGGAGAAGGGTTCCAAAACGAATTCTGAATGTAAGCTCCTCATTTATTTATTTATTTATTTTTTTTATATCGTAAAACTCGCAAGGATTGCATACTTCTACACTGGGAAACTTATTGCAGATTTTTATGTAAAGAAGATTTTCAACTTCACATAAAAAGGTGGCTTGATCAGAAGAACACTTGGTTTGTTAGTTTTTGTATATATGGACCTGCATAATATACAATAGGGTAATATGGGGTAAAGTTGAACAGCGGGGAAACTTTTAAATAATACAATACTATAATAATTACCAGACTATACTTGAGATAAAATATATGAAATTATATGAAATCAATAGTTTAAAAATTGAATCAATTAAATGCTTTTCTGATAATAATCCTAGATTTGATTGACACTATATCAATCACAAATATGATTGAATTGCTAACTAATAGAATTGATTCAATCACATTTTCTTTCTGTATGTCCCTAATCACCCCTACCATACCAAATTTACCCCACTATACCCTGTCATTCAAATAAAACCTACCGTTTTATCCTTAATTCTTAAGACTTACTTATCCTTAAGCCCCAAAATGGAATGTTCCATTAAACTGGAGTTAGGATGTTGGGCGTAATTTCTAATTTGGTGCAAACTAATCAACTGGTTGGGAAACCCGGCTGAGGGCTGAGATTTTGGAATATCTAAAGAATTTTGAGATTTTTGAAAACTGATAGCGTCGTAGATGTATGGCCGGTTTGGCGCCAGCTGGTGGTGATGGTTCAAGGAACCCAGGTGCCCGTTCATAGAGTTAATAGGAGTAAATGCTGAGTTAGTGTTGCTTTTCGAAATGCTCGTGTCGTACGGCGAGTTAAGGTTATTGTTACCCGAGTTATTAGCATTTGCGTTATTTTGGCTTAATTGCTGCCTGATGATCACCAGGTCCTCGTTGTTCTCCAGGATTTGTCGTGGGATGTCGTTGGGATAGTCGTGCATGTTTTCAGCGCTATCTGGTGACACTTTCGGCCAGTACGGATGGTCCAATCCGCGATGGTTCAAACCTGGAATGAAACCTGAATATCAATGTTGTAGTCTGTTCTAAAATGGACTGGAGGTAAATTTTCTAGGAACTCTAGCTTAAGACGATATAATAAACAAAATACACTGCCCAGTAAAAAAGCTTTCTCATTTTTCACCTTCGCGCGTGAAATGGATTGTTTATTATCAGATTCACTTTCAGCAGCCTAAAAACCCCAATATACCAATTTTTACGAAAACTATTCCCCGCCCCTAGGGGGTGGATTTAGAACAATTTTATTTTAAGATTTAGTTTTAGCGACCTCAAAAACCCCAGTACATGTCAATTTTCACGAAAACTACTCCCCGCCCTCAGGGGGTGAAATTAGAAAAAAAATATTATCAGATTCATATTCATCGACCACAAAAACCCCTATATACCTATTTTGAAGAAAATATGGCAAGTATTTACCCATACCCCCGCGGGGGTAGAATTCAATTTCAGCAACCTTAAAAACCCCTATATAGCAATTTACAAATTTTTGTAAAAAAAAGTATTTTTCCCCCTTGCCGCACCTCAATGTTCACCAAAAACATGCCCGAGCGAGAACTTTTAGTAAGATACCTGTATGTCGAATTTCAAGTCTCTAGCTTAAAGCGTTCTTAAGTTATATTGCTGACAAGATTTTCTGGAGACTGACCGATCAAGCGACAATTTTTTTTTGCACGAATACAAGGCTTTCCCAAAACTTTGAAAGTTTTCAAAATGGGATTTTTTGAAAAAATAAAAAATCAACTTACCTAATCCTCCAGGACCAATGGGAGGCCTTTTATCGGTCCTCTCCGCGTGCTTCTGCATGTGCTTGCTCAGGTAAGTTTCTTGCGTGTAACTTTTGCCGCAATACTGACATATGTGCGTTTTGAGGTGTTTGGATTCCTTGTGTTTTGGGATGTGCTCCAAAAGCGACGGCTCGTCCGAGAAACACTTGTAACAGCTGTTACATTTGTACGGCTTGTCTGTCTGATGGCACCTGGAGTGGGACTGGAGGTTGCTGAGTTGTGAGAAGGCTTTTTGACATCCTGGGTGCCTGCATCTGGAAAAGTTGGAAAATTAAGATTATAAAAAGCCCAAATTCTGACAGAAACCGTTCTTATTAGGGGTCGTCCATAAAATACGTCACGCAAATTGACTAAAATTCATACACTTGATACCCCGTTTCTCGCTTTATTAAAGGATGTAAAGATTTAATATTTGGCTACTATTTAGGGGGGCTAGCCAAAATAAAAAAACTCTAAAGCCTTTAATAACGCGAGAAACGGGGTATGAATTTTGGTCAATTTGCATGACGTATTTTATGGACGACCCCTTACGTAGAGCAGTAACTATACGTTCAACAAAAATTATAAATTTAAATTAAATAAATAAATTATAAAATTTATCATTTAATTTAATTTAAATATTTATTAGATCTTTGTGCATAATTTTTCTGTTTTCTGCCAACGAAGGTCAATGCTAATAACTGTAACCGGCTGTGTTAAAAAACTTTCATTTTCTCTATAAAATTGTAATAGTTCATAATATATTGGATTTATTAATCTAAGTTTATATGATTAGTCATATTATTAGTATTTACATGTTTTATTGGAAAATTATAACATAGCAACAAAAAATACTGTTATTTACAAAATAATGCTTTTTACATCGGCACTTGGTGCTACTAAGAGTGCCGATGTATTGAAATCTTCGCCGAAAAGTCAAAATCTTTGACCACGTTTTTTTTACATTTCTCGACGTTTTAAGACCATTCTGAGTCGAAATCAGTAAAAAAAATTTTTGCGTCCGTCTGTCTGTCTGTCTCGATGTAAACTCTCTAACTCCATTTCTACATGAGATATCGACTTGCGGTTTTTTGCATTTTTTTTCTTATCGTATTCCGAAGAGCTGATTAGATTTTGGGGGTAAACGATTGGGGGTAAGGGGTAAAAATAGGGTGAAACTCCTATTTTTAGCGTTTTTTGTTTATAATTAAGTCAATTATTATTGTATTTGGTTAATTTAGTACTTATATAAAAGATAATTTTAAATTGGTCAAAAAATGTTATAAACAACGTTTTCCTAAAACGCATTGTTTTCGAGATATTGGCATTTAAAGCAGTAAAAGGTTTTTTTAGCATATCTCACATATTTATAATCCGATTTCAAAAAATTATATTTTAAATAAAAGCTCTTTTTAAGCCCTATAAAAAATGTTATATACAGTTTTTTGCTAGAATATAATGTTTTAAAGATACAGAATTTAAAATCAAACAAAACACCTAGTTAGAAATTTGCAAACTAGATGGCTCTAGTGTACAATGGTGCCGATGTTTTGACAGGGAGCTTGCAACGTTTCATCTAGTTTATATTTGTTTACATGCGCCTTCGCCAAAATTGCAAATATTTACACAGGCTCACAAAAAAGGTCAGACTATGCTTTTCTTACGCCCAAAACGAATTTGATACTGAGAAATCTAGCTTACTCCATTATTAAAAAAAAAAAAACGCAAGAAAGAATATTGGAAGAGCTAACCGGAGTGTTCTGTTACCATCCACTACTACCCTATAAAAATATCACCCCGTGTACATCTATTGCAATTTACATTTATGATTTGACTGAACTAACTTGGATATAATTTTATGTTTCCCCTTAACCTACGACATTTTCCTCTTTCAATCCAAGGTGTTCAACTAGATTTAATTCCAAGTCTTAGAAGTTAAGTTCATGTCCAAGGCTAATCGTCCATTCTTTCGCTGATTTCAATTGGCATTTCCCACTAGATGTTTCCGATTTACACACTGAATATATATTATACGATATTTTTTTACTTCCCAACTTTGCATAAAGAATAAAAAGAAAGTACTAACAGTACTTTGAAAACAAAACTATAAAAAACCATTTCTCAACAAAAAAAATTGTCATACAACTTGCACCCTTTGAGCCTTTACGCCCATTCCGATTTTAACCAAAATCAATCTTAGCTTAGAACTTTGGATAAGAAACCTATGTACCAAATTTTAAGTCGTTATATCAAAGCGTTCTCGAGTTATCGTTGCGCCTTGAATATAAACCCTTGTAAAGTCTTCCTCATGTAGCTTTGAGAATTAAATCTAATAAAAAGTAACTAGAAATGAGAAAGATAATAAGGTTGGTACGATACACACAGAAAAATATTGTTTTAAATCAAGAATATGGTGATTTGTATATAACGAAGAGAATATATTCTTCTTTTATGCATACCATATTCTTATCCTTTCATATTTAAAGCACAATTTTGCTTTAAAGGGGAATATATTCTCTTTGTTATATCCAAATCACACATCCTTGATTTAAGACAATATTTTTTTCTGTGTACAAAGTAAAGAATATATTCCTAACGCGTTAGGAATGTATCGTTTACTCGTTACCATAGCAACCATATTTTCTCTCCGTAATTTGTAGTTACTTTTCACCAGATCTAGTTCTTTCAGCTACATGATGAAGACTATATAATGGTTTATATTCAAAGCACCACGACAACTCTAGAACGGTTTGAGATAAATACATGACAATAGTTATTTATGGTACTAGTGGGTAAAGTAAAATATTGCCCATGAGAAAATTAACCTACGAGGCGTCAGCCAGGCAGGTTAATTTTCGAGAGGGCAATATCGGTTTACCCATGAGTGCCATACAAGGTTTTATCTACTAAATAGCTTATGAATTCATATTTTTATTAAAAATTTTAATGACATTTACAAGAAAATAATTTGACAAGTGACAGTTGAGTGGGTAAAATAAATAATTATCCACTCAATAAAGTAAAAGCCACGCGGGGGTTATTATTGAGTTTATCTATTTAAAATAAAGCTGGTAATTGTCTTATTATCTGTATGTATTGGATAAAAACTATTATTATTTAAGTGAATCGTGAATCAAGAATCCTGAATAATTCTTTCATGAATTCGGGAATCCTGAATAAAAGTGGAACCCCAATGTTAAGGGCCTGATTCTGTGGCTTGGTTCTAAAAGGGCTAATGTAATAATAATATACCGCCGAACTAATTTTTTTCAGATCTATATAACCTAAAAAAGCTAAGGACAGTGCTTTTGAGATAAACGTACTAAAATGACCAATGTTTGACTTTTTGTGTATCCGTTCAAAATTTTTGATATTGGCCCTTTTAGAACTAAACCACAGAATTATATCCTTAATAATTTGAATCTCTCACCATTGTGACAACAGACAATGGCACTGTCTTTATAATAATTTCCAAATGCTTTAGATAACTTCAAAATGCTTTAAGATAATGAAAAATACCTCAAAACTCGAAATTGCCAACTTACTTGTAGGGTTTATCTCCTGTATGGGTCCTGATGTGTTGCTGTAAATGGCTGAGTTGCGTGAACTTCCTCTGGCAAATTTCACACCTGTAAGGCTTTATTCCCAAATGTATCCGCGTGTGCTGACTGAGATACGACGAGTTGGCAAAGGCTTTGCAGCACTGGGAACATTTGTAGGGTTTGGCTTCGCGCATGTGGGCTTGAGTGTGGAGCTGGAGTTCTGCTTTAGAACCAAAAACCTGAAAAAAAGAAAGAACAGTTGATGAAATTGTCGTGGAAATGTAACGGGAGATCGCCATTTTTGTAAAAATATTAATTTTTCGAAAAATTATCAAAAAGATAAAAAAAAATCACGATGTCCATTTTGATGCACATTCACCCGGCATCATTGAAATTTTTAGTATTTAATTTTTCGTCCTCGTAACGTGAAATTTCTTCTTCAAATTAATTTTTCTCGAAAACGGTTAATCCTACAGTATTACAACAAGAGTACCTTTTTTACGTATTTTGACCTGAGGAATCATATTCCAAAAATAACAACCAGCAAAAGACACTAACACACCAAAGCACCAACCGATAGAGTAACCCAAACTTTTACAGTTATAGAAATAATGATAATAATAATAATAAAATAAGATTTAATTTAATTTGATGTTTTTAAAAGATTGTCTGTTACTTAAAGAAATCAGACTATGTTTAATTTATTTTATTTTATTTAATTCGTTGCGGTGTTTCTAGTCAATCACTTAATAAATAAATTTTGGCAGCATATAAGTTCGAAAAAAAAACTGAAGTGAAAACAGTTACCTGTTTTTTAATCCGCTTAAAAGTTTGTACGTTTGTTTTTAATGCTTCCTAATCTATCGTATTACCATCAAAGTACACACAAAGAAACAATATCTTAAATAAATTCAAGTAAATAGGAAGATTTCCTTTAAAACTGAGTGCTATAAGAGAATATTAAAGATAAAATGGCCAGATAGAGTTACGAGAGCGCACTGGAGAGAATCTGGGAGAAGAGTATGCAACAAACATTTAGGAGAAAGGTTCAAATGGGGAGACATTAAATAAAAACTTACTTATATATATTTTAAGTTGCGAAAGAAGGTAGGTAGGGAGGGCAGGGCAGGCTCACAAATATCAACAGTTGTAGGGTGTAAAAAATTTAGGGATATGGTGGAATGTAGAGCTGTCTTAAGGGGTCTTTCTACCTTCAAATTTTATAATAATCTTTTTTTAAACATTTTGTTATATAGAAAGAAAAAAGATATCAATGTGAAATTTTGTAGGTATGTTTATTTATATTCAAAAAATAAGGTAGAAAGACCCCTTAAACTAGTCTTAGGTCTGATGATCTGATGATGATTAAAAGGTTCCTAATTTAACAAGAATATGTTTTTCTAACATTGCTAAATAAATGTTTTAATATAAAATATTCTTTTTCTATGTGTGGTCTTATAGTATATGAAAGATCAAGTTTCGGTTGCAAATTATGCCAAACGTATAATTTGGTGCAACTAATTCTTTTGACGTTAGATTTTTTGGCGGACCTTGATAACCTTGAAGCAAAAAAGTTGTTTAGCAGGCCCCGTCTACTAATTCTTATTTCAAAGTCTGCTTCCTTGTCTTAGATATTTTACACCGTTCGGATTGCAGAAGGATTTTTTTAACAACATACCTGGGCTGTATAAAAGGTATCGTCTTTCATAATAAATACATAGTAAGCTTAATTTTGTGGATAAACCACTTGTGGCACGCTACAGAAACGTCATTTTAGTAAAAAAGAGTCCCCAAGCAACTAGATTATAGTTATACCAGCAAATTTTATTCCACGATAAGGAACACCAAAATGTCTTGTTTCTGGGTACAACTTTAATTTTTAATTTCTAGAATAAAAATGATTGGTTCTTATTTTAGACCTGATATTTTTAGCGATAAATATGCAGCGACCGATGCAGCAACATTTTTTTCAGGGATAAAATTTATTTATTTATTTAATAAAGTAATATTCTGTGACCTTAAGAGTTTAACTTTAATTTATTAAGTTATAACCATAGAATCCAAAGAAACGTAAAACAAAGCTTTCCTTCTTGAAATTAATTCTTAATTTTTCAATGTTTACCAAACTTTTGTGATGAAAAAAACGACATACAACGAAAATTATCCACCACTTGCTGATTTACCTTTTCGAAAAAATTCTTTATTACAACAAACGATCAGACTTACAACCACAAGTTATTTATGACAGGACTAATGCATTTATTTACGTGGAGTGCCACAGGGATACACTTTGAGACCCTTTTCGTTTGTAATATACATAAATGATTTTTTTTCTATTTATAATAATTAGCTAAAATACAGTCCACTGTTGTCTGTGTCCAAAATTTTACAATTGCCTTTTTTTGGCCTTTTTGTTTTAGTAAAATCTTAACTGTTACTGAGTTAACCTGCTAAAATCATGCATCATTTAATTTATCAGTCCAAAAAATAAACTATAGTTAGTCTATTATAATTTTTTTATTATTATTTACAATAACTTTTTTCCCTATTAATTTGTCGTCTCGCACGTACAGATTTGACACAATTTAGTAACACTATAACCACAAAATAATAATAATCACATTCAATAGAAAAAAAAAGTTACAACTCAAGACAATTAGCTTCTAAGGTCGTTTTCAAGATATTTCAATTTTACACATCGATAGTTTCGTTTTACACTCAGTCACTCTTATTAAATATATATTATATTTTATAATATATAATGCACTAAATATATTATGTAGTTTTTTTATATTAACCGTTAGTTTTATAGTATTTAATGATTTTTTGGACTTTTTAGTTGTGGTGTGCATTGCACAAGCCAAAACTTAGTTATGAAATGTATAACACTTTTACTACTTTTTTTAATCAAATTTTGAATACAGGGATATTCTTAAATATATCTATTGTATTGTTTTTAAGGGTAGAGTTTACTTCAAAAAAGAGAAAAAAAATCACTTTAACCCCTTGAGGCACTACTTTTTTCTTAAAAGTGGTTAATTTTTCACCATTTTTTTTCTTAATTTTTCGTCTACACTGAAGGGCAATAACAAACAATGTTGAGAAAATAAAAAAATCTTCATTTTCTACATTCTAGGTCCGCCCGAGTTAATTCGGGTGAGCGGAAAAAGAGCCAACCTACTGTGAACACCGGTGGGTTAAAAGGAGCTTCAAAATTAGTGTTTTATTATTCATGGGAGGCACTTCATAGTGGCTAGCGCGTGTACATAGCAAGCCTACTAGCGTAAGTTCGATTCTCACTGGCGCCGATTTGCCTTTTTCAGTTAATTAATAATTGAAATTTGGCGAAGGCATAAGTGAAACGGACAGTCCCTATAAACTGGTTCCAAAGTCAGTATAAGCCGGTGGTTCCCTCTACTACTAGCCCACACAAGTCCTGGACTTAGGGGATGCTTAATTAAGTAGAATATTACGCAAAATTTGAATTATTAATTAACTGAAAAAGGAAAATAGGCGCCAGTGAGAATCGAGCTCACGCTAGTAGGCTTGCGATGCATACGCGCTAGCCACTACATTATGCCTCCCATAAGTGTTAGAGAAAAATGCATTCAAAGAATAGATTTTTGGAAGTAGATGTATAGTTAATATATCTTACTATAATCAATAAAACATATTAATTAATGTAAAATAAATTCGATAAAACCCCGGATAAAACATTATTCTAAATTTAAAGTATTTATAACAAATATTACTCGAGACTTATTTGTCGAAACAAGTACCTACGTAATTTAAAATTAGTAATTTGTATAAAATGTTTTTACAATAGCTTATTATCGAGTTAAAAAATTTACTATGTATAAATTTTGATAGATACAATAAGGAAGCAGAACAACTTTTGTTTATAAATAAAAATTAAACAAAAAATTATCAAAATTTATGATAATTATTTTATTACAAATTCTCACATAAAAATAATAAAAATAAATTGGGGACCTTGAAGATTATATAATTAATAATTAAGGAAAAAATTAAAAATATTAAAACAATTATAATTATTTTGACAAAGGTTATGGAATAGTATTCCTTAAAATTGCATTTTTGTTGATTTTAATTTTTTAGCGTTTATAACAATGTTAATTTGCAAAAAAAAACTCGATTACTACCAAAAATCTAATGGGTATGTATGTACAGACAATTTTCCAGGATTTTTACGATTCTGAAATTTCACTGGTCAAATTATTAGTTAGTATAGTGTTAATAACTGGGCAAACCATCCATAAAAACACGATTCGCTCACCGCAGTAATGAGAAGAATCTAGCACTTGCTGCGCACTGGTTTGCTTATTTTTGTTTTGTCAAAAGTGGCTTCCGTTTAGGCAGTTTTATGAAATAGTTTAATTTGAGTGGGGTTACGGTGCGCATCAGGTCCACAAAAATGAACTATATTTTTGCACTGATTTCTGGTTTTATTACTAAAACTTACTGTCTTGAATATAATTAGGTGTGGAAAATCCAGTTTTTTGTTAGAATATATAGCAAAAGATTGTTAAAATACTCACGAATTTCTGATTGATTTTTTTAATGGGGGCGTTGGTTTACGTTAACAATGGTTTGGTTTGGTAGTTTGCTGGTTTGGTGTTTTTTTTTTAGTGGGAGGCGTTGGTTTACGTTAACAATGGTTTGGTTTGGCAGTTTGCTCGTTTGGTGTTTTTTTTTTTAATGAGAGGCGTTGGTTTACGTTAATAATGGTTTGGTTTGGTAGTTTGCTGGTTTGGTGTGTTTTTAATGGGCGGCATTTTTCAGATACGATATTTCAGAACTTAGAAGGCGATATATTTTAAGAATCAAATGTTTATTAATGAATATGCTGCAATTTTTTTTACGAAAATACTATTAAAAGCGAGTACTTTTAGCCAATTAAAAAAAAAACTGTTAGCTCGCAAAGAAAAAATCAGATACTTTTGTAAAATTCTGCAAAAGAATGTAACATAACCTTAAAATAATTTTTGGCATACGTCAAAACAAAAATAAGAAAATCAGTGCGCATGCGCTGGATTCTTCCCATTACTGCGGTGAGTGAATCGTATTAAAACTGGGTAAATTCTCATTTAATAAAATTATTGTTAATTAAAATAATTCGTTTTTTTTCTCCCGTTTAATAAAAATTAAACATATATAAACATATATTTTATTTTACGCGTTAATTAATTCGCGAACTTCATTCGAAGTGTTTAAATCAATTAGGCTGTTTTATGATGTTTAAAATAATCAAATTACACCGAAAAAACAGTGCTGACATAAAAATGCTTTACCCTAATAGGTTTATAATAAACCGTTTATATGATATCACCGCTATAAAAATTTGTAAAATATTTTAACACCTTCCAAAGTACTTAAAATAATTATTGAAATCGAATCTAATAAAACATAAAAATTAGAGGTTACATAAAAAAAACTAGTTATGCCTATTTCCGGTGAGATTTAGAAAAAATATTTGTCCTAATCGGTTTATAAACAGTCAATATAAGAAGATATTTTAGGAATCACGGTATATCATAAAATAGGCGAATTTAGGCAGCAGCTCTATTTTAAATCTTAATTTTTTAGGCACTCACCAATCGAGTTTTGGTTTTCAAGAAATGTACCAATCGCAAACATATTTTTACAGCATAACCCTATATTGCACATAATTTTATTTATGATACGTATTTTTTTATGATTCATAAAAATATTGATTTTTTTTTCTTTAATTTCAAAAAATTTTACACATTTTTTTTTAAACCCATCCGAAAACATTGTGCATATAAAGAATAAAAACGAATACAAAACTAAAAAATATTATTATTATTGTTATTATTATTATTATTATTATTATTATTATTATTATTATTATTAATAATTATTAAAGAATTCAGGGGTCCTAATGCCCAGTGTTCCCAATCACAAATTTTTAATTTTCTCTTGGTATTTTAATATACAGATCCACAGAATCAAGTTTAGCGGCATTTAAAAGATGCCGTAATATTTGAATGACCCCTTAATCAAGTTATCAAGCTTATCCGAGTTATCCGATCATTTTCTAAAAAATTAGTTGGTATTAGAACCAAATTAAGACGGTTTTAAGTGAAATTGCGTTAAAACGATTAGATTTATCTTAATTAACCGGCTTGCCCGGCCTTATCCGAGCATCAAATTAAAACGGGACCACCTCATGAATGTCCTCTTTAAGTTGCAAAAGGTTTCATCAAATTCCGTTCATCCGTTCCAAAGTTATGCGGGAGCAAACATAAAAAACAAAGTCACACGTCGAATTGATAACCTCCTCCTTTTTTGGAAGTCGATGAATTAGTAAAAATGGCTTCAAGTTTTTCAGTGTGTAATTAATGTAAAATTTTTATCAGTGTACCATTTTAAGTACAAGATTACTATAATTATAACATGTTATTAATATTTGAAATAAATAAATTATAATTATATCATATGTATGTTATACTTTTATATACATATAAAGACAAAGAATGGGTTTCTGGTTATTAATGACCCTGACAGAGCAAATTCATTACCAGGGTTATAACATTTATAAGTACGAAATAAAAAGAACATTTGACACCTACCATTTTATTAGATTAATATCTGATATATTGGGTGTTAAAAACACATTTATACTGGGTGATTTAGAAATAAGGTACACAATTTTAAGAGGTGATTCTACGTCTCAAAATATGAAAAAAAGTTGCTATAAAGTTGGTCCGGAAATCAAGCCTAAGGGAGCTACGACCCTCCTAAGGGTACATCTGAACAGCAGTTTTTATTTAATATCTCTGGAACCCTATGAACGACAGTAACGAGTTTTTGCACATGCCTTAACATTGATAAAGGCTATTCTTTTATGTAATTTTAACTTGGTAATTTTAACCAATATGGGGGGGGCAATGTCAATTTTTGTCAGAAACGCTTTTTACGTAGATTTTTTAAGCATTATGATTTTTTTTCTTCTTTTTGGACCTAGAATCACCTTTAAAATTGGGTACCTTATTTCTGAAACACCCTGTACATGTTATACTAAAGGCCTAGCCAGAGGCTGGCATATCTACACTGATAGAAATTTTGTTGTAATATAGGCGCCAACCATATTTTCTAATATGATATAATATGATATGATATAAATATTTTTTACGATATAACAACCAGTTGTCGCATTAAGAGGTAAACAGCATAAAATTGTAATAAATACAACAACAAATGTTATCTTATGTCATAGTACTATACTATAGTAAAATTTGTGGTTGGCGCATATATAACACTATGTTGTTGTATTAATAACGCTATTATTCTATGAGTGTAGCATAATACATAACATACGATGCCGTGATTGGCTTGATGTGTCGTCATGTATCTTGTGCGCTGGCTTATAACGTTAGGCTCGCATAAGAGTCTGTGGATAGGCCCTTAATACTACGTACAAGTTTGGGTTTATTAATGTTCCATCAGTCATGAATTTTGAAGATATTCTAAAACCCGAATGCTTTTGTTTTTCTATTTTGACAGACTGTCTATGTCAAATTGAAATTGTCAATGACAGCACTTTTTTCTATTGTCAAGTAAATGTCGGTGTATTCATTTTTATATTATCGGTTTTTTAGACTGTAGAACGTAAATAAAAATATATTTAAGAATTAAAAACAAGGAAATGCAATGTGAAAATATTGACGTGACCGAATATATCATTAAAAAAATACAATTTCAACCTTGATATTTTAGATATGTTTGTATTTATTGGTAGCGCACACATGCTTCAGAATTTTTAGATTTTTTGATAAAAAAAACACATAATTGTTCACTCGCATTCTATCATGGTGCAATATTGATGTTTTTTACATGCGATCTCGGAAAGTAGGGAAAAATATTATAAAATTAATATTTAAACACCCAGAAAAATATATATTTGTGGT
>OY294053.1:29348340-29486307 GCA_958510825.1 Brachypterus glaber
TTTAATAAAATAAATACACTTGTACTCAAAAATATCGGCCCACCTAAAAAAATACACATTTTTGAATGCAAATATCTCCAAAACTATTTAATGGATTTATTCGATCTTTTTTTTATTTTGAAGCTTGAACTTTTAGCTCTTACTTACTGGAATAAAAATTATCAAACATCTTTTTTTATACCGGCAGCAATGAAAAGTGCACAGCTATGTTTTTTTACTGCACCTTTCGATATGCGCATGGTTCGCCACTGCATATTTTTTTACAATTTAATTAATTGATTTTATAGCCTAATTAAATGGAAGTAATCTCTTTTTAATTTTTTTAATTTTCCTTTTCTCGTTTAGGAGATATAAGGTTTTTTCTAAAAATTTACATTTTTGCAAGTAACAAAAAAACTACGCAATGGATTTAATTGATTTTTTTTTTAATTTGAAGCTTAAATCGTAAACTTTTATTTATTTAATTTAGGTTTCTGTTGGAAACATGTTTAAACTGAGTTTACATTGCTTAAATAGTCATGTTTTTTTTACTCGATCTTTTTTGTTGCAATTTAAACACAAACTCAAATCTTTCCATAAGTTTTAAAACTTATTCTAATAGCCACACTTATTGTGACTTATTCCGTCTTTTATTTTTTATCATAAGTCTTCTCATTTAGGAGAAATTATGTTTTTTTGGTAAATAAGGACTTTTTAAGTGGTGGGCTAGTGCCACCCCTGTAACTAACTTTTTTATGATTGACAAGACTTGTCACTTATGTGACAATACTTTTTTAACTCGTTAAAATTATTATTATGGGATATACAGCTGCCTCAAACCATTTTTAAAACCTAATTCTGTATGAAAAACATTGGGAAATATGACTATAACGTCTATAATATTTATGTAGATAAATTTTAACTATAGTGTATACACATTGATAACCTAGCCTCAACCGTGTAATGTTGGTTAGTTTTAGTGTTTTGTTAAATTAAATTGAATGTTTTTTTGACCATAATGTAATGTAACTAATAATTAAAAAGCAAAAAGTCCTTAAAAAGACGTTAGAACTTGTTTTTGGAGTACCATTAGAGATTTAAACAGTCTGTGCAAAGTTCGTTCGACATATATGCCTCAAAACGCAGTCTGAGCTGGGAACCAAAAAGTTGCTAACGCAGAAAACGTGTTAATTAAATGTATTTATTTAAGCTAAAGTTATAGAAGTGCAATAGATCTTTATATTCTATCGACGCTTTTCCGTCATATACAGTTTTACAGGGGTGGCACTAGCCCACTGATTAAAAAGTCACTTTTTCCGAAAAACTTTAATTTCTCCTAAATGAGAAGACTTATGATAAAAAATAAAAGAAGGAATCAGTCACAATAAGTGTGGCTTTTAGAATAAGTTTTAAAACTTATGGAAACATTTGAGTTTGTGGTTAAATTGCATCAAAAAAGATTGGGTAAAAAAAACATGACTATTTAAGCAATGTAAACCCAGTTTAAACATGTTTGCACCAGAAACCTAAATTAAATAAATAAAAGTTAAGGACTTAAGCTTCAAATTAAAAAATAAATCAATTAAATCCACTGTGTAGTTTTTTTGTTATTTGCAAAAATGTTTATTTTCAGAAAAAACCGTATATCTCCTAAACGAAAAAAGGAAAATTAAAAAGTTAAAAAAAAAAATTACTCCCATTTAATTGGCCTATAAAATCAATTAATTAAATTGTAAAAAAACATCCAGTGGCAAACCGTGCGCATATCGAAAGAAGCAGTAAAAAAACATAGCTGTGTAATTTTCATTGCTGCCGGTTTAAAAAAAGATTTTTGATAATTTTTATTCCAGTAATTAAGAGCTAAAAGTTCAAGCTTTAAAATAAAAAAAAGGTCAAATAAATCTATTGAATAGTTTTGGAGTTATTAGCATTTGAAAATGTGTATTTTTTTAGGTGGGCCGATATTTTTGAGCAGAAGTGTACTTAAAAATTAATCAATTAATTAATTTTCTATTAATAATATACATAAAGCTTTTTCTGCTTTTATTATTTGAAGGAAAGCTATTTTCATTCGTTTTAATAATAATTTATAATTTATGTATTCAATTTTGGGGAAGGGGGAAAGTGGTTCAGAATAAAGCATTTTATGAGAAAAATCGATTTTCCCTAAGAAACAAATAGGATTTTTTTGGGTCTATAGATAGTGGTAACTTTATAAACATAATAACTTAAGAATGAGAAAAATTATTTACGTGCCAAATTGGAAACAATAATTTGGAAAAAAAAGTATTTTTAATATGTTTAAAAGTTCCAAATATAAATCCACAAAAATAGATAAGTAACTAATCAAAAAAACTGTTTTTTACCCTAACCCTAATATCAGAACAATTAAATTCAACAAAAGAAATGAATAATTACCTTTTCTTCGGAAAAGTTTTCCCCGACGCTCAGCGGCGTCGGGGGCGTCGTCGGGGTGTCTCCTCGATCGTCTTCTGTCTGTAACCTCCCCTCGTTTGCCCTTGAACTCATATCAGACCCCCTCAAATTTTCCAAATGTGACTTATATTCCCTGTACTTCAAATCGTTCAAATCGTGTCCATTTTGCATCGAATGTCTGTCGTTTGGGTATAACCGATTTTCCAAATTCAGATTCAAACTCCTCTCCGAATTTAGATTCCTATCTATCAGCCCCCCCATGGGGGACCTTTCCGAACTCGACATACTCCTGTCGTGCATGTTCTGCCTTTCGGCAGGACTACTCAAAGGGTTTCGATCTAGTAGACCATTATTCCTAGAATCACTCATTAACCCCCTTGTATCTAACATATTTCTATCGTTATTCAAGTTTAGATTACGTTCCATACCCTGTGACAAACTCCGTTCCAAATTTAAACGTTCTATACTCAAACTGTGGTCCAAATTCATTCTATTTTGTTCATTCATCATATTATTCCTTTCGTTTATCAGCCGTTCTAAATTCCTTTCCTGCTGGATGCGTTCCTGGAGTAATCTGTCAGAATTTAAACTCAGGTTAAGTTCTAAACCATTGTTTAGTCCTTGTCTACTCGATTCAAGACCTAATCTGTCGTTGTTGTGGAGGTTTAACCGTAGGTCCACATTCCTGTCCCCCAGGCGGTCCCCTAGGGACCGCAAAGTGTCAATCGACAAGGACCTCTGAAGATGCGAGTAGTTTGAGTTGTTTTCGAGTAACATCGTTGAAGGGGTCTGGTGAATGTCAATTCCACCAGATCGAAAGTCAAACCGGCCCTCCAGTTTTGAAATTTTTTAAAAAATAAGAAAGAAAAAAATTTTAAATTCTGATGTTTTCATCAGAAATTATTTTTTTATTTGAAATTTATTTCTTCTGGTCAAAGAAAAATATAGAATGTATTTAGCCTTGACATTCAATTGTTTTTATTGTTTGATATGTTTTGGTCCTTTTAGTCCCCGCATGACATGTTAACACAAAAAATAGTCCTCACAGGTCACTATGTCAAGAATGTCACTTTTTTTCAAAAATAAAAAAATCCGAAATTTTACCGCACTTTTTCAAACTTTGTTGAATGAAAAATTTTCTTATTGATTGTTTTTCGATGTTTCGTGCGGGTAAAAAAAATCAAAACAAGCGAGCTGTTGTTTTTTTTTCTACAAAAGCACAAAACTTTTTTTTCTCGTGTACACAGAATGACAGCAAAAAGTATACTGAAGAAATCCAGCGTGTTCCATGTAAAAACTCTAGTCTGCTATGACTAGTCTGTTTTGTTTTCTGTCTCTCTCGCGCTCATTAGTCGCGCCTACGTCGTTTCTCTCTTTGATACATTCAAATGGGTCTCCGAATAAGTGCCGGTGAGGGTAGGCCATGGAATCAAAGAGGGGGTTGATTAATACAAAAGTGGGGGGGATAGATGGTTGCGTAACATTCGTCGTGAGAGAGAACCTGAGACGCGTTGCGTAGTTGCCGTGCGTACCGAAATTGACCCAGGTTGAAGGATATATGGGTTTGTATCCAAGAAAAAGAACCATTTTGTTACTTTTACGTAACGTAACGCAAATTTTGATCATTCTGGATTTTAAAAACCACTCAAAAGATAAAAAATTATGGCCCCCTCCCCCCAAAATATTAGAAATTGTTTATGGACATAACTTTTTTTATGAGAAAGTATTCTCGCTCATTTGAGACGGGTTTTTGAATATATTGCGAATTTTTATTTTTTTTATGAAGACGTAAAAAACGAATATAAGCTTGAAAATATATATTTTATGAGTTTGTTGTGAAAAGTGATTTTCTTTAAGGAAACACTTTGTGCGTGATTAGGGAACGTTTAAGTATTATGTAACGCTCATAGGGGGGTGGGGGTCATTTTGGAGTGTTACGCCCATGTTAATGGTATAGGAAAATAGCGTTACAGGGGGGGGGGGTGGGGGTCCAAAATGATCAAAATTTGCGTTACGTAATACTTGAACGCTCCCTTACCATGAGTACTAAAATTAACCCTTCCCCAAATTACAACCATTTTGAAATATTTAACTAAAACATTTTATATGGGCTGTCACTTTTAGCTTCCCCCCAGGACGGTGACACAATTTTTAGACAGCCCTAGGCTAAAGGATATGTAGGTTTGCATGAGAGAAAAAGACCAATTTTGTTGGACTTGGTTGCAAGAACTTTATAGACGATCAAAAAATTAAGAGCTTAAAAGATAAAATATGAGACAGACCAGGTGAAAAGGAAACATTTTGTTTGCGATCGATTTGATATAAATAAAAAACAAATGCCTGAGAAATGTGGGTTGGTCTAGAAGAAAAGAACCTTGATTTTAATTAATTTTGACTGTTTTTATGACAATATAAATTAAATTAAAAGCTTTAATCAGTTTGGCTACGAGAAAAAGATTCTTATAAAGAACCACTTTGTCAAGTTTGTTTTTCATTACGAAATTTTAATGACTTACAATATAACTAAAGCAGCTACCATTGATCCATAAGCATTAGGTTAAATGATGCGAAATCAAATAGTTTAGAAAAAGAGTCAATGATTGGGGTTTCTTTTTCTTTTTTTGTATTAATTAGAATAAAACTATTTTTTATTTATTCTATTGTTCTCTAGCAAATTCATTTAATTTTCCATCTTTGTCATATTAGCCCATTATGCAGAATTTATTGGAAGTTGGTTAGTTTAGTATAGTAATAGTAATAGTAATATTTATTGACCACAAGTGATACATTTAGTACATAATGGTATGTCTGTGATACATTCACCTAAATTAAAAACAAATTGCTTAACATTAGAAGTATATTTTAAAAGCTAAACAAATACGAAAAAAAAAAATTAAAATGAGCTAAGGAAGGTTTATTTCGAAAGGGTTTTATTGGCCTATTTTAATAAAAAAAACCATACTTTATTACTGAATAAATTAAATTCAAAAATTAATATTTAAAAAATATATATAGGATGCTTGAAGAAAAAATAGTATGTTTCATTCAAAGGAAAAGTGTTTTTTTTACTCGTGTGTAGTTCCGGACTCCGCTTCTACACACTAGTAAAAAAAGCTTCACTTTTTCTCTTAGTAAAACAATATACTATTTTTTACACTAAACACGGAAAAAAAAATTATAGCTAGGAGCGCTATAACACACATACCAAGCAAATTATAATCGCTTATTATATAAATACAAGGCTTTCTCTTACAATTATGGCAGTCAGTGTAAAAATTTATATGAAATACTTTAATTGTTTAGTGAATAATAAAATATAACAAATAGTATGGCATTTATAGCTTAAATAGATTTAATTATTGTCCGTGCTAATAATTTTTATAATATAATAAAATTTCTGTAAATTTATAATAGTGCCTGTAATAAATATAATCGTGTCTGTAATATATATAATCGTTTCCAATTTATTTTTAATATTATTAGTTATTGTGTCCCTTGTAATCTATAGCTTAAATCACTATAATTTGCCACTGTTACCAAATATCTTATAATGTATAGCGCAGAGCCCACTAATTTCTTTCCGTGAAGTGTTTAAAATTAACATTTTAACAAATTATATTAAAACATTTTAATACTTTATTTAGGTAAGTACCAACTAAAATGTGTTAAAAACAATTAACAAAAATTTAAATTAGATATAATTTATTAAAATATACAGGTATTACAAGTTAATAATTAATTTTTGAATTAATGATTTAATAGCTAATTATATTTTAAACTTAATGATTGTTTTTTTTTAATATCTAAGATATTGGCAATAGCGTAGTATTTCTTAAAAATAAATATTTCCTAATTATTAAATAATTATAATTGATAAAAATATAACTCACGTTTTAATATCGTCGCTGGTACTGCGTAGGTATGTAACCTACCATCCAAAAATTTTTTAGAAGAGAAAAAACGCGTATTCCATTTCCATATTTCGATACCCCCAAGCAACAAAGCCGTAACTCATATGTTGTCATTTTTCACGACAGCTAAATTTCTAAAATATATTTTTTTTTAAACTAAATTAAATTTTTGATATTTACAAATTTAAAAAATCTATATAAAACATTTTACTATTCCTCAAAACGACTTTTGTTTGATTAACGCAGTCGTCCCTCCGAAGTGACTGATCGATTTCGTGCTTTTTAGCACTCTTCAGAGCCACATATCGGTAGTAGGGACAACTACGAAAATCAAATCCTTTCCATATATCTCTATATGGAGTTTAAAAATCGTTGTAAGGAAAAGCAAAAACAGCTAGCGACATCTACTGCTAAAAGCAGAGACTGGATAAACCTATCGACAGTCCAAAAAAGGAAGCAGTTATTGGTTTCAAGAACCTATTGCACGCTGTCGATAGGGGGCAGATTAATCAATGCCACGGTGGACATTGCCGCCAATTGAATCCTAAACGCTAGGAGGGCACCTTTTACAGTGGTATCTGAATTAATAAACTAAATTAAATTTTTGATATTTACAAATTTAAAAAATCTATATAAAACATTTTACTATTCCTTAAAACGACTTTAAAGCACGAAATCGATCAGTCACTTCGGAGGGACGACTGCGTTAATCAAACAAAAGTCGTTTTAAGGAATAGAAAAATGTTTTATATATATTTTTTTTATTTAAGGGTGAGCAAATAATTGAAGTGGAAAAGGTAGCTACGTGATACATCATTTGAAAGCTTATAAAATTCTCTATTTAACTGTATAAGTATTTATTTTTTATTCATTGTTTGTTTCTGATAATATTCAAGTTTAGAATTTCTTACTTTAGTGGTTTTAGGTAAACCTTTGGTTAAAATTGCCTGTGGAGAAATCTGAGTAGTATCACCATGTGTATCTTTTTTCAAGGCGTTTACCTATGAGTATAACTCAAAATGGGCCTAACTTGAGTTACATCCTTGTTGGATGGGAGTGTCGATTTGTTGTAATTGAAATAAATTTAAAAACACCGACACCAAAAAAAATTATCTACTTTTAAGTGTGTACCACCGTATTTTCGGGAAAATTAGTATATATGGATTTTTGAGGTCACTGAGACTGAATCTAATAATAAAAATTTTGTAGTAAGCTGCCTTAAAAAAAAATCCTAAAAAATCGGTATGTGAAGCCATAAGATAGGAGGGAACGTTCAAGTATTACGTAACGCAAATTTTGCTCATTTTGGACCCCCACCCCCTGTAACGCTATTTTCCTATACCATTAACATGGGCGTAACACTCCAAAATTACCCCCCTAGGAGCGTTACGTAATACTTGAACGTTCCCGAAGACTTTCTGTGTATGATACACGATCAAAAAATATATTCCCTTCCTCGGAAATAAAAACAAAAAAGAAAAAATACCACAAAAAAAACACAAAAAAATATCAAAATAAATTTATATCTATCTATATCTCGGAAACTAATAGTCCTGTTTTTGTAGGGAATTAAACATTTTTTTTATTTCTGTAAAATTTTTTGTCCTACTATAAATAATAAGTGAGATATCGCTAAAAATTATAGTTTTTGTCCGTTTTGCCCCCCTTACCCTATGCTAATGTTAACCATATTTAATGTGATGCAAATAGAAAAGGTCCTGAATCTTTTGGTGAAAGAATTTTTTAAATCGGACCTTCTGTTATAAACTTACATACAGACAGACAGACACTACTTGGTAGGATATTTATTTTTCTACCTAAATAAAAATTGGTAAAATTGCTTCGAGTTCTGGCAAAGCATCATTTAAAATTCTTAGGATCATTAAAAATGACCCTCATCAGACAAAGTAGTTCAACGACTTGACAACGTCGCATTTAACAAGTGAATGCGACTCACTATTTTACGTCTGTCTCGGAGGCGATAGTGTTTTTTTTTAAATGATCATCGGCTCCCGTTTTTATATGCGGCTTTTTTTGTGCCAGGACAAGTTTTTTTTGCCCACTTTATACTTAATTTTTTTATATTAACAGGCACGCGCCTTTCCTTGGCAAAAAACTTTTTTTTATCAGTGTTTATCTTTTTTTTTTCTTAGGCTATAAATTACCAAGCATTTGTCACACTTTCTTTGCATCGTTTTTTATATTAATCGTATATTCGGTTATTAATTTTTAATTAATAATAATAATTAATCCACATTAATAGTTATAAGCCTTTTCTTTGTCCCCGAGTTGCCCCCTTTAACTCCACACATTTTTTGCGTAATTTAATATGCTGACTCCAAATTTTTTAAATTAAGTGAAATTCATATAAGGGAACGTTCAAGTATTACGTAATGCAAATTTTTATCATTTTGGACCCCCCTGTAACGCTATTTTCCTATACCATTAACATGGGCGTAACACTCCAAAATGACCCCCATCCCCCCTAGGAGCGTTTCGTAATACTGGAACGTTCCCTTCTTCCTTAAAAATTAACTTAATCGTAACTGTTGGTGACCTAATTAGACTTAAACTTTTATATAAATAAATATCTAGGACACACAGTACTTAGTGGAGGACTTAAGATGGAGCTTTTGCCCTATATCGGGCCCTTCTAGTTTAATAGCTCTATATTTGGTTAATTCGCTTTAGGGCCCTGCTATAGATAAGACGTTTATTGAACACATAATAAGAAAATATTTATCTCAAACTTTAAATTTGATGTCCTGCAAGCCCGTGAGAATTTATTTAATTAAAAAAAAATCAGTTCAATTGACAGCTTGCCGATATGGAAATACAATCATTCGACCCTTAGGGAACGTTCAAGTATTACGTAACGCAAATTTTGATCATTTTGGACCCCCCATTTTCTAATTTAAACAACCTTTTTTCCTATATTTTTTCCTATACTTTTTATGCACTCCTAAAGCTGATGATTGAATCAACACATGGGGTGAAAAACAGATTTGCTTTTTATTGAAATGAAATGATTTTAAATGCACATTTAATGCATCGAATTAAAGCAAACCGCCATTCAACAGGTGATTTACAGTTATTTGCAGTTTGATGTACATTATGCAATTATTTTTGAATATGAAACCCAATTGTGTTATTTAAAGTAATATATTTGATAATTATTACACGAAATGTTTAGCAAGTTAAATATTTTATTTGATTTTGCTTCATTTGAATATATTTAACCATCTTATAATAATTCTAATAATATAATTTATATAATAATTATTAACAACGTGGTCAAATTAGAAACAGACAACAGTTTTCCTTTTTTGTCCCCATTTGTTCCCCTAGTGTCATTTTAAATTACAAGAATAAAACATTTTACATGTTACATTACATGTTTGTTTACATTTTTGTTTAACCTTGTAGTATTCTACCTAATTAAGCATCCCCTAAGTCCAGGACTTGTTTGGGCTAGTAGTAGAGGGAACCACCGGCTTACACTGACTTTCGGATCAGTTTCTAGGGAGTGTCCGTTTCACTTATCGCCTTCGACAAATTTCAATTATTAATTAACTGAAAAAGGCAAATCGGCGCCAGTGAGAATCGAACGAAGCTAGATTGGCTAGTAGGCTTGTCATATAGACGCGGTAGGTCACTATCCAATCCCTCCCATCCAAACATAGCTTATTTTATAACTTTATAACTTACGCCATTTAAAAGTGGGCATATTTAAGAGAATTACCCTCGGAAAACTCCTGTATGTATAAAATGTCTTTTATTGTGTAAAATTGTGGCCTCTGTTCATACCTATATTTGAAAAAGGCCTTTTTGGAAAAAAATGTAAAAGCACATTTCGTTTTATGTTATTTTTCAATTCATTTTTTCTCTCGATTGAGAGTATTGAAGTACGAGACAAATATTTTTATAGAACATGCTTTGGGAAAGTGTCCTTCGTCACAGCCAGTAATTTTTTTTTAGAAACTGGTTCGAACGTCAGTTAAAGCCGGTGGTTCCCTCTACTACTAGCCCACACAAGTCCTGGGCTTAGGGGATGCTTAATTAAGTAGAATAGTACGAGATTAAACAAACAAGCAAACAACCAAACCCAGGGAAAATGGAAAAATGAGAAAAATCTAGCACATGATATTTGAAGTATATTTGAGTTTTACATTTAGACAATATGGAGTCTGGTGGTCGCCATTTTGGTTTTATCAAAATTTAATATGTCCAGTGAAAGTTGGGGTAATTTAGATGAATCCTTTAACACTTGATTTATAAAAAAAAATGTTCAGGCGCTTAGGTTTTAGAAAACTGTAAAAAAAATTAGATTATGCCTTCAATTTAACTACCGGTTATCGGAACCAGAATTAAATAAATATTATAGTTTTGAAACTTAATCTTGGGATAAAACTTCAATATTACGTAAATTTAAAGGGTAAATTATGAGTTAAATACTTATTAATTAATATTTTTAACCCTCTTTTTTAGAGTGCTTTGGCGCAGTCGGGTAACAAGGCGACCGAATGTCCGGCTGAGGTGACGGCCTCGAGCTCTGCGAAAACCTTCGCTCTGCTATCGATTTTGAGCCGAAAAATATATTTTTGTTTGAGGCAGGCCAAAAGAGAGAAGTGACTAATGGCTTTTATTGATTTAAACAACCTTAAATATAAATAAGTTTTTGTAGGTTGGGCTTTTTCTATTGATTTCATAAGCTCTTTTTTTTAGAAAACACGCCACTAACATAAATATTAATTCCACCGAAAATATATGAAAAGAAAATTCGGATAAATATGCATTTTAAATTTAATATTTGTTTTTATTAAGTGTGATCTGCAAAAAAATACCCATGAATCTGCATGTAAATACGATTCAATGCAGATACATGTAAAATTTACTACATTTTACATGTAATTTTATAATTTTACATTTAATGTTCATTTAATTTAACTAAAACTGTAAAATGACATAAAATTTGAAAAATTACGCATAAAATTGTAAAAGTACATGTAGAATTGTAAAATTACATGTAAAATTGTATGGTAAATCTAGTAAATTTTATATGTGCATTGTAATCACATTTACCTGCAGAATTATTTGAAATTACATATTTTCTTTAGTATATTGTTTATACTTGTCTTTGTGATATATAAGTTAGGTTAAGATTAGCAATTTAATTGACAATATCTAAATTACATTAAATATATGTAAATTTTAATAATTTGTTGCCACTGGGGGTACTTAACCCCCATTAGAATTTCCCTTGTTTGCGAATCATTTATTTAAAAAAATTGTCTATCAAAAGTTAAATTTAAAAATATTTGTTAAATGTTTTCAAGAGAAAATTTTTATCAAAGGGTAAACATTTTAAAAGCAATTTGCTGTAATTGGGATTCAAGCTTAAAATTTACCATATTGCATAACAAAAGAGAATATTGAAAAAAAACTGTTTTTCGGCCCATTTTTTTTTTACTTTTCTCGGTACATTAAAAAATTCTAGGAATCTGCTATACCTACCAGTGCACTCTTCGCATTTTTTTTTTAATTATGAATAAAAGTAACAATTCAGGTAGGTAATTTAAATATTTTTTTAAAAGAATTTTGGAAACTAAACTTTTAATCAGTAAAATTCAAATCAGAAATTATGAAAACTCATTTAAAAGAATGTAATTATTTTTGACGTCTGCCTGTAATATGCTTATGTAGATTTAAGTGGCAATAAAATTCTATTCTATTCTATTCTATAACTGATTTTAAACATAATTTTGTTTTATTAGAACAGTAATAAAAAATGCTTCTAATACACCAATACATTTCTTATAGAAGGAATTTACATTCTCATCGATTATTTAATTATTCATTATTCAGTAATTATTTAGTGACTATGTACATATTTAGTGAATCATTGATTTTTAGTAATTTAGTAATTATTCGGTAACTATTGTGATTATTTAGTAACTATTGTGATTATACAGAATTTTCAGTACATGTTGGAATTATTTAGCAAATATTTGGTTATTATTCAGGAATTATTTGATCATTTATTTTGGTGACTATTTAGTGCCTATTAAGTGATTTTGAGTGATTATTCAGTCATTATTAATTATTCAATGATTATTTTGTGATTATTTAATGACTTTTCCGTGATTATTGAGTAATTTATCACTTAGAGTATACTACAAAAAAACGAAGCAATGAAAAATCTTAAAGTTTGTTTTATAAATGGTAAAAGGGTTACAAATTGAAATTTTCAATAAATAAATTCTGTTTCCATAATTTGACATGTCTAAATACTTAATTTTTACTACTTAGAACCGTTTTATTGCCTTTCTAGTCTATTCAGAAGCTGTTTTCGCATTGTAAACAAGGTCCTTTTGAAAAAAGCGCCGCAATGGTCAAAAAAGGGATAAACATTTGGGTAATATTGGATAAACCTTATTAAAAGGGTTACTTAGCCTAACTTTTACAATATTTAGGCATTTTTATTGCATAATTGCATTATGATCTTTGATTTTAAAAAGTAAAAAGGATTTAAGTAAAAATTTTATTGCTTATTATGGCAATATTGTTTATTATATAATTTCTGTATAACTTTTTCGTTTGTCGGTATCGTATTTAAACTTTATTTTTCCCAGATTATATATTTTACAGTTACGACCATCGATATTTAAAAGTTTTTAAAAATTTTGGTAAGAAATTTATTTTATTTAACCTTTTCGCTCCGGGGATTTTTCCTTTAAAATTGACCTCGCGTTTTAGCTGAATTTCATGACTTAAATAAATGAACTTCTTATGACAAGTCGCCACTCGGAGAGAAAGTTAAGGCTAATGTAAAAAATTATAAGTGAAGGTTTAAGAGGGCTTTTCAATGTTTTTGATGTGCTGATTACAATAAAAATAGTGAAAAAAATGTCAGAATCATATTCGACCTTGAACTTTGAAGGTCAAATAATGAAAATACGTATTTGAGCTTGAAAATTGGTATACCTATGTTTTATGAACCGCTAAATACGATAAAAATAGTAAAAAAAGTTCTTGTCACCTCTTTGAACTTAAAGTTTCAAGGTCAAAGCATGAAATTGGGTATTAGCGCTTGAAAAATGGCAGTCATAGTCTTACTGTTAGTAAAAAGGTATTCTAGACAGTCCGTAGTGCAGAAGTTTGGATTGAAGTCACTAGAATTTTTTTTACTAATTTTATCGTATTCAGCGACTCATAAAACGTAGGTATACCAATTTTCAATCACAAATACACATTTTCATTGTTTGACCTTCAAAGTTAATTTTGAAGATCAAAGAAGTAACCAGGATTTTTTTCAATACTTTTCCTAAATTTAGTGCATTAAGTTGACCTTATGAACATCTATTACGTTCGCTTTTCTTGTTGGTCCATACATGGACCAGTCCCGGCGCGAAAAGGTTAAAGAAAAAATATAGCAAGGTAATTTTAGTTTAGTTTACTTAAAGCTTTTAAATCCTATATTTCTTGCATTTATATATTTTTTGATTAAAAAAGTGTGTATTAAAATATACATTAATACCGCCAGATAAAAATTAAAGAATTAGGGAACGTTCAAGTATTACGTAACGCTCCTAGGGGGGGTGGAGGTCATTTTGGAGTGTTACGCCCATGTTAATGGTATAGGAGAATAGCGTTACAGGGGGGAGTCCAAAATGATCAAAATTTGCGTTACGTAATATTTGAACGTTCCCTTATGTATTATTAGTTCATTATACTAATTATTTTTAGTATCACTAAAATGTTCATGTTTGCTTTCTTATATAACAATAATAATATTTATAAAGAGAATAAAAAAATTGTCTGACCAGTTTTTTTTATTCAAATTTTACCACTTTGAAAATTTTCAAAGCATTCAAGGTGACGGCTAATATTTTTAACAAGGTGGTCTTACATTTTTATTTTTTTTATTATACTAATTAATTTATTAATTATAAATTAGTGTTAATGCTATTAAACAAAAAAAAAAAAATAGATTCGAATATCTGCGTTAAAAATAAGAAATGGCATATTCTTTATTTTTAGTTTTTATGACTTTTTAATATACAATTAAACCTTTTAGGACATTTCTATATTTAATATAAATTTTTATTTAATATAAATAATTAAAATTTTTATGTTGGCTTTTGCCCCACCTTACGTTATGCCAAGATATAGTTATTTTGAATAACATTGTTTTTAGCATAGTTTTAAGTAAAAAAATATTAGGACCACTCTAACATGTTTAGTCATAAAATTATTTAATTAAAAAATATATAAATATTTATTTTATAATAAAATATTTTTTTATTTTATAATAAAATTAATTTTTTAACAATTTTGACCTATGACAACATGATTTTGCTATGTATATAGATTTTGACTAAGCATTTTTTAATTCCAGAAATTTTTATTTAAGACTGCTCATAAAGAATAAATTATAAAAGAATCCAGTTTTTAAAATACGATATTATTTTTTTATTTCTTTTACTTTTTTTTTAGCAGCGTATTTTTCCAGGAGTATAGCAAAATTTTATTTTTTTACGACTTTATTCATTTGTACTTGATATAAGCGTTAAAAAATAATTTTTAATCACTCTGTATAAATATTTATTAAATTATTAAATAAACGGTATAAGGTAGGTAAAAGTTCAAAGATTAATTAGTTTAGTTTTTAATGTATTCATTAGGATATTTAATTGATTGTATCCAATAGACTTTTTTGCATCAGAACAGTTATAATTTATAATTAATAATGATATAATACAGAATTATGATTTTCAGGTTTTATTTTATTAAGTAGATAAAATTCAAATTTACACATGGCTAACAAAGAAAAAGTTGGTTTTTGAATTGATTTCTTTAATTTTTCACCCTATATCCTTTGTTATTTGTTAACAGTATTTAATTATCCAGATCGCTCTCCATAATGATTTTAAGTAAACTAAAACATTTAGTCGTAAACTATGTTGGTTAAATCGCGTTGCTAGGTTTCTTTCTGTTCTTCCCATATAAATTCTGTCACAACATTTTTTGACATTGGTTAAATCTTTTCAGTGACGTCAACAATGTTAAATTAAACAAGCAATTATTAAATACTTTTTTAATTTCCGGATAATCGCCTTGTATATTTAATACTTCTTTACAAAAATAATTTCATTTACAAATTTTAACAAAGCTTTTAAATGTTACAAGAATATAAATAACATTGTAATAATAGTCCGGAAAAAAATAAAAGAAAACTATTTACACAATAAATACATTTTAACAGGTTTAACATTTTAAATACATAAAGTAGAAAGAAAAAAAAACTAAATATTAACATAAAAGGTGTAAAATAAACATAATAGAAGCAGAACAGTAAAAAATGGACCCATGTATGGCACGAGACTAAAATTATATAATATAAAAAAACGGTAGGAAAAAAAAACGGTAGAAAAAAATACGTTAAGAAAAAAATACCCCAACAACAAAATTTTTTGGAATAATAGAGAAAATGCAATTCCCCTTCAATGACCTTTGGTCACCTGTCACATGTATGTGACTGGAGGTACAAAATATCAGAAAAGACGTATTGAAATCTAAAAACAGGCTTTACATTATAAAATCTTATTCAAAATTCGGCTTTATTCAAATTTTTGACCACGTATCCAGCAAACCAGACAAACATCAAACCATTTTAACTCAAAAACAGGTAGTAAATTACCAGGTCTACTGTCTTTTAACATAAGGGGAGTATCGTATCAACATTAGATGTTAGTTTTGGGCATATGGAAGTCCTGGGGAAGTTATTGGTAGGTTTACAGACACTTAAATTTGATACAGATCAAAGACACCTATGGCAAACATTTACATAATTTAGTCCGTGAGAAAAAAAAGTTGGCCGTGATTTTAACTGTTTAAAATTCAGCAAGAACCATCTCTGTCTTAATTATATGCAAAAACGGATTTTTAATTTGGCATCCAATCCGTCAAAATACTAACAGATTTTTTCGAGAATATATTTTCATAAAAAATCCATTAGGACATTTTTGTGTGTTAGGGTTAAATTTTTGTATGGGTGAGATATTTTTTTCAGATGTGATTTGTCAAGTTTTTTGCTAATGATGCCGTAATATGACGTGAAATAAATGTAGGTACGTTTGTTAGAGTTGTTAAATTGGGTGATTTGAATAAAATGTTTTGCTTAATTTAATATATGTGTGAAAATAGTACTGTTTTAGTGCAATAAAATATGATATTTTAGACGACATTTGAGAAGTAAAACTTTTAAAAAATAACAAACTTCAATATATAACCTTTTAATTTACATTGTGTCACCTTTTTGTGATTAAGTGAAGGCATTTGATTGTGTCCGGCTTGGTTTATTAGTTACAAAACAAGCCCGCTATAAATATGATAAGTTAAGTGGCTTATCTATTAGCTCAAAAATAATTAAAATTTTAAATAAATTCCATTATATGCAAGAAAAACCAACCAATAGAATCTTGTGAATTTACAATTAGAAGATTAGGTATGATATACTCTTATTGACTGATTTCTTCTTGCATATCACTAAACTTTACTAATGTAATACTAGCTTTACAGATTAAAATGCATGAAAGTCAATGGTAAATGGATAATAGTCTGACTATTGGTTGGTGTACCGCAAGGATCACTTCTTGGACCAATAATATTTTTAAATTGCATAAATGAACTACGTGTAAATGTTCTAAATATTAACATAACGCTTCAAAAATGAGGTTATTTGTGGGTATAATAAATTTAATAATTAAATGCTGAGGAAATGAAAATAAAGACAAGTAGCTGAATTAAACATTCATGATGTTAATAAACTATTGCTTTAACCACATTTTAAATAAATTAAAACTTTTTTTCTATTTTTAAACTAAGGTGATATTTAAATTAGATATATAAATTAATAATAAATTATTATTATTAAGATAAACATCTCTGAAGACATATCTATACAGATGTATCTTAAACTAGTCTGGTTGATTTTTTGATGGGAATGCAAATTTTTATTTTAAAATTATTTAAATTGCATAAATATTGATAATATCAATATAATATCAATAAATATTGTGTTCCATGCAAAGTAGTTGAAACTAGATAGATTTTTTTTGTTAACTATATCAAAAACTAAAGTCTTTAAATTTATATTTTTTATTAAAAAAGCTAAATTTTATTAAAAAAACTAAATTTTATTCATAAAATTATGAATCTAAAAGGTTTGCAATTTTGCAAAACTTTTAGATTCGTTTTTCACAATACAAAAGCCTATTTTTGGCACTTTAAAATAAGTAAAAAACGTATGAGTTTCCATAGCATCTTCGGATTAAAAAAAAAATTAAAATTATACTAGATAAAGTAGCTAGCTTATAACGCTTTAGGCTTAACTCTAACCCTATTTATTTATTTATTTATTTATATTATTTGTTTAATATTAATAACATTCTAAACTTAAAAATTTGATCAATTAACGTCATTACGTTTTAAAACAGGTTATAAAATATTCTGAATATTAAAACCTTATAATCATTACGAATTTATAAATTATATATACATTTCATCTGTTCCAATTATACCATTAGAATAAAATGAATTAAAATCGCCTTGAAGAAAAAAAAAACTAAAAAGAAGCACTGAAGATATGTAATGCTTCTATATTTAATATATAACCTTCGCATAACTTACTTCATAGCTTTCAAAATAATCAACAAAACTTTTTTAAAAAAGTTGATTACGTTAAAAAAGTTTCTTATAAACTACCATATTAACGGACAGAAAAATATATTAAAACGTAAAACCTTTAATTTGATTGGACGACTGGTGCCAATATACACGCGCCAGAAAAAAAATCGTTACTAAAAAAAATTATTTTATGTTTGTGGCGTCTACTATAATAGAACCATTGTTTTGGGTTTCTCATTTTCTTTTGAAGAAATACATTTTAATTGCCTTAAATAGACTGTTTTTCAGTGTAGAAATTTTTTAAAATTAAAATGTGGTGCTATAGGAAAATGTACTTTTCCAACGAAGAGTAAAAAAACTAAAAAATTTCATTTTAATACGATTCTAGCGTGTTCAAAACGAAAATTTCTAAGAATTTATTTTGTCCATAATTATAGATTTTTACTCTGTATAACAAGATACTGAACAAACACAAACTAATCATATTTAGTCATGCAACAAAATTTTCGAAAAAATAATACAGCTTCTAGTTGATTAACTTATTTTTCTCATAACTGTACTGCTAATCAATCTTTGTTTAACTGGTTTAAGAATAAATTACAATAATAAAAATAGTTTGAAAAAAACTTTTGAACAATTGCATCTGGAGACTTCAAATTTGGATGCGAGCAAGTGAGAGGCATAATAGTTTATATTGACTATATAGTTATTGTTTGTATTAAATTTTGTGAATCTAGGACAAAGGGTTTTAAAATTTTAACGAAAATACACGAAAATATAGGTACATTTTTTTTTCAACAAATATATATATTTTTTTAAATTCAATTTAAATTCAAAAACAAATAGCCGAGATTTTTTGATGTGGAACATATTTAAATTTAAATTTAAAGTAATTACATCAAAGCGTTCTTGAGTTATCGTATCAATAATTTTTTTTCCAGACGCTTTTTTGCAGAAAAATGCCGAAAAACGTAAAAGCAATACATTTTTTTTTAATTACTAACTTAAAACTTTTTTTGGGGAAAGTAAACGTTTTAATAGGGGGTATTAAAAATAAAATCTCGAATAAAACCCTTTATTTCGTTCTAGTTTAGAACTTTTAGACGAGTTGTAACCCAAATAATCACTTGTCGAAATGGCACCAAACCTTATAATCCCAAAAGTCAACTAATAAAATATCAATATTCCAATCTAAATCATCCCCTTTTTGGTCTGCCCACGATATTACCATTGAATCGAACCAGATACATAAAAACTAACCCACATAAACCGGATCAAAGAAAAATCGTAACCCAATACTAATAACTCTGTCAACATATATTTTTTCTCTTTATTTTCGATTATAGAAAAAAGGGTCCGCTAAAATCAACCACCCCTTTTTTAAATGTATCGATATTTTATCTGCTAACAATGGAGACATACCACTATTAGGTTTCTGTAAACTATATGTCAAAATAACCCTTTTACCATATACTTTCCAAAGAAATTTAATTTTGGTGAACCTGTGGTAGTTGATCTAGATCTAAGTATGGGTATTTTCAATGATAAAGGGCTTTATTGGTTCTTTGGACAATGATTTTTGGGTTAAATATTTTCGCGTGCTGATCTCTGAAAACACGTGATCATTGTTAAAGGAAAAAACGTGCGGTGGAAGGATAAGTTGGGGTGGTTTGATTTCTTTATTATAAGATCGTATGGATAAAATGTAATTTAGCATAATTAGATTTGATTTATTATGGTATAATTGCTTGAAAGCTTTAGATTATTAACTTGACGTAAAAGATTACGTATAAATTCTAAAACACTGTGTGGACTTTTACGAAAGTCGAGAAACGGTACTTCTTGTCTCGAATGTCGACAGTCTCGATTTTCGATATTCTGCGGGATTGGTTGACCTTAGTTTCACGCGTTGCAACGTCCACAGAGTGGGCCAGACAAGGTTTTATTACTGACAATGATTGTTTTCATAACTTGTGTGCGGAAAAATCATTTAAAACTTTGAAGGTATGAAAAGTTCCAAAAATTTAATCAATATTGTCAAAAGAATTATCGTAAATTTTTTTCGTTGCTAAATAAAATTATGTGCAATATAGGATTAATTTTAGAATTCTAAAATATAAAAGTAAAAAATATATAAAGATAGCTTTTCCGTGATCTATCCCTGATAGTTTACATTAATATAAAATAGAAAAAGTTATTGTAAATTATACAATTTTTTTAAGGTTGGTATAACTTATACCTTTTCGACTTGTCAATTTCGAGGCGGGGCTTTACTCCCAATTTGGGAGTCCCAAACCTTTTTCTTAATATTTGTAGGTAAAGTTATTTTATTATCTTTAAAAATTTAGTATCCACCTACTCACAAAAGTAAGAGTGGTTACTACCACTGTAGAACCTTTTGGTATTTAAATATGTAAAGATTTTTTCTTACCGTCAGGTGGTACATTTTTTATTTGATCTAAGATTTTTTCTACTTGTTTTAAAAGGTGGCTGATTACCCAAAAAGGGAATGAATAATAAAATAAAATTATGTGTTTTTTTCTAACGAGGATGTGTATTTATTAGGTACATCAATCAAATATATTTAATTTAATAAAAAAAATCTGAGAAAAAAATTCTTAAAAGGGTTTAATTTTTTTTGTCTTGATGATGAGCATGTGCTGCTTTGGCCCATATAATAATGTAAAATACAGGATATAACCCTTTCGATTATGATATTTTTTATATCAGTTTATAAAATATATATTCTTTCCCTATGATAACCGTTAAAAACTGGGAAAGTCTTGGGTTAGTCAAAAAATAACAATTTTTACTGCTTTTTGTTGGTTCGTCTGTCGGTATGCTCGTCTGTCCGATAGAAACAATTTGTTTCAATCAGTATCGACACCTCACTTCAAAAATGTTGTATCTCCGTTAAATAGACTGTCATTTCAGTTCATCTGATATCTTTGAAGACCATTTTTGTAGTGGTGTGTTGCTTATTTTAAATGTGTTTGAAATAGCGGTTTTATTTCACTTTAATTAATTTGAGTTTTGAGGTTATGTCTGTTACAACTGTCAAAATTTAAATTAAGTCATCTGTTGACAATTTTTCACTCACTTGAACTAATGTACGCATGCATACCAACTTTAAAACAACAAATATAAATTTGTACATTGATGCATCTGGTGGTGTCCTATTGTTGGCTTATCGAATTAACTTAGTTTCCAGATACAACAGTTTAGAAACAAGATATCGATATGTAAATGTAAATGTACAGGATGTTCAACACAACCCTTTCGATAAAAGTTTATTTTTTACACCGATTTCTTTTTTTTTTCTTTTTTTATAATTAAATGTACCTGATGCAGCATTTATTCAACAGACTGACGACTGGTTTTCTTGATGCAAATTCAATTTATTCATATTTCTTTTAATATCTACATATATGTGACTTCCCACATAGAAGGATACCACTTGCTCCATATTTAGTTATACCGCTAAATTAGCGGCGCTAATTTGCATTAAATTCTCTAGGATGTTAGTACACTGTAACATTTTAGCAAGGATTGATGTAAATTTACAATACACTAGGTGAGACGTTTCGGACCCATCTACTGTAGGGTAATTTTTATCGTGCGATGTAAATGTTGTGTAATATTTTTTATATCTAATGTAATAATAAAATACGGATAATGTAATATTAGTATAAATATGTTGTAAAGTTACATTAGATACGAAAAAAACTCTTAATAATATGGTGAAATTACTCCAAAAATGTATATTTACTTTAAAAATATGGTACACGGAAAAAAAAAATTATAGCTAGGAGCGCTATAACACACATACCAAGCAAATTATAATCGCTTATTATATAAATACAAGGCTTTCTCTTACAATTATGGCAGTCAGTGTAAAAATTTATATGAAATACTTTAATTGTTTAGTGAATAATAAAATATAACAAATAGTATGGCATTTATAGCTTAAATAGATTTAATTATTGTCCGTGCTAATAATTTTTATAATATAATAAAATTTCTGTAAATTTATAATAGTGCCTGTAATAAATATAATCGTGTCTGTAATATATATAATCGTTTCCAATTTATTTTTAACATTATTAGTTATTGTGTCCCTTATAATCTATAGCTTAAATCACTATAATTTGCCACTGTTACCAAATATCTTATAATGTATAGCGCAGAGCCCACTAATTTCTTTCCGTGTAATACCACTTTTTTTAAATAAAAATTATGTAAATCAACATGCACTTTTTACAGTGTATAATAACTATATTATTAAACTTCGAGCAGAAATTTTCTGAATTGATGATCATTTGTTTCTGATCTATAATTTTATTTAAAAATATAATTTTAGGTATCACCAGCGCAGGTAATGTAAAATTTTAATTTAATAGAATATTACCAATTAAAAAAAAACATACTTTTATTATAATTTTAAACAAACTTTCACTTTTTCTTATAATTATTTGTAGGATGTAAAATGACAGTCATTGCAATGTCAAAAATTATCAAAAGCACAATGGTAATAAAAATATCACTAAAAGTCATTTTTAAACTACACTAATCATAGCTGTCTTGATCCATTTTTTTTTCTGCACGGAGTGTATAGTGTATACAGTGTAAACTATACACTGCAAAAAATTATGTCTTAGTATGTAACCCATAATTTTATTCCATCTTTTAACTAGCCCTTCCTACAAGATATACTTTTCCCCAATTCTCTCAAATACGCCCACGTTTGTCAATTTATCTGGCCATTTTTACTTTAACGTTCTCCTATAGCACCACATTTTAGACGACTATAATGTTTCTGACATCCCTATTGCCCAAGACAAAAATAGTATATTATGCACTGAGTACCTAGTTTTCAGTGCACGAGATTATTTTTTTACAAGGCAGAGCCAAGTAAACAAAAACATTCCAAGTGAACTGAAATAGGTCTGGGTTAAGGTGCGTATACTATTTTTCCTACGACCTAACACCTAAACATCAAAAAATCGCAAAAATTGTCTTAATATTAATTTTATTAATTTGACGTTTTGTGTTTGACATTTACTTGTTTAATGACAGCAGATATGTAAAATCAGCTGACTGTCACTTTCCGACCGCAGTTATGGCAACGAGTGGAAAATAATCACTAACTTCTGACTATAGGTCGTATGAAATATTTGTTTTCTCAGTTTAGGGTCTCTAATTACATTCCAATGGTCTCGTAAGCAAATGAAAAATTAGCTCTATCAGATGTAATCGATCGAAATACTCAAAAAATGTCCGAAAAATGTTTTTTCCAACATCAAATATCCGTCTAGAATTTCTTACCCTAATTAGGACATTCCAATTTGGAAAAAGGGATGATCTCACATCAAATTTAATGCATTAGATACACATATGCGTGTTTTAATTATAACATCCATAGAAAAAAAACAAGATCTAATAAAAACCGATGAAAAAATCACTTTCCTTAAAGCACCTGTCGTTTTTTCTCACAGCCTCGGAAATTATCATACTGTTTTACATAATTGGTCCAAGCGCCGTAGGTTTTTGTCTGGAAAATGAAAAATGAGAGTTTTTACGCGTTTTTATTTTTTAATTACTCCGATTGGTATTTTTTTGGGAACATTCAGAAATAGATTTTAAGAGTGCTGACTCTTGTTTGAAGTTTGAAAAAGTTTACAACGTAGGAGTTAGAAAACCCTGGCAGCTACGGCCAACAACTGAAGAAGAAGAAGAAGAAGAAACATATGTCTAACAATGGTTTTAAAAGAAGCTACAAACCTAAACGAATAATTTTATATTTTTAGTAAATATGTAGGTATATGAATAAGTAAAAAGTTTTTTTTTCGGTGAACCACAAAAAGTCCAAACTTTTTGTGCCTACGTTTTTCGAGAAAAAATAACAAAAATCATGTTTTTTTATATTGAATTTAAGATATGGTTTGAAGTTTCAGGGCTTTCAAATTTATTTAGGCCCAAAAACTTCTGGAGCCTGGACTGTTCTTTTTTACATAAAATATGGTCAGTGAAGCTGTTAATTGAGTGCTTGTATGAAACATTGTATTCTGAAAAATTGATTATGTATATTTTTAAATACATATTTTGTTTCATTTTGATTTGATCTGCTGATAAAAAATAATGTATTAGGGGATAGAATGACCTAGGGGTTGACCATTTGATTTAATCTTAATATTAAATACGAAAAACTGCTGCCAACAAAACAACGCTTTACCCTATAGTTAAATTTTACACAAAAAGAGGAAAAAAAACAGAAAAAACCCAGAAACAAAATTTTCGAAAATTCTGGGCGAGAAATTAAAGTGCTCATAACCAACCCCATCAAAACCCATAACTTTACTCATAATTAAAAAAAAATTAACCCTTTTCTCCTAATGAACTACCTTTTAAAATAACTAGAAAAAATCCCACATTAAAATTGTACCACCTGATACATACAAAAAATAAACAAATATTAAGATTCCCTATCTCTCATGGTACCATTCACTCTTACTTTTTTTATTATTTCACAATGCATAACACATGTTGCGACCATCCACCCTCAAAATCTTCAGATAATGTTTACATACGATTTTTTACAAAACACATATGTATCACAGTCGGCCAAATCGTTTGAAAAGATCTCAATTTTCTTGAAAATGTGATTAGAATCATTTTAAATTTTTAGTAAATTTAATTCAGTTTTGAAATTTTACGCAAAAGTTTGTACACGGATAAAAAACAAATACTCACACAATAAGTTATGTAAAGTTTATATTTTCAAAATTTACATAATATATTATGTATTTTCACAATATTTATCTATATAATATATATATAATATATAATATATATAATATATAATATAATATATTACTAGTTACTCAAGAAGCATTTTATAGGTAAAAAAGCTGATTTCCGTAAAAAAAAGTCTTTCGGTCTGTCGGGAAAATTTGTGACCACGATAACTTTTTGGCAAAATTCTCGTTTGCGATTGTTGCGGGATGGGTTAAGGGGCAAAAACTGTTATTTTTTGTGATAGCTGGTTTTTTTGGTCGTAAATTTATTTAAAAAAAAGCAAAATTTACATTTATTTTCGAAAAATTAGTTACTTAAAAGTTTTTTTGGCTTTTCTTAAAAATTTTCTTCGTTAGGTTTCAAAATATCATGTTACACAGGATGTAAATACGCGATATCAAACCGATAAAAATATAATAAAGAAAGAATAATTAATTAAAAAGTATCGTAAAATATCAAGACGGCAGCGGTCAGATAGACAATTGAACATCTGAGATCGAAAACAAATGATTATCTGGTCCATCATGGTAGATTCTGAGACCGTGTGAACCTTTTTCTAAGGGATGCTAGTTTTAAAGACTTTTAGGGTAAGCTGGAACGGAAAAAGTAGATTTTAAAGTAAAAATGATGATGCTAGCTAGACATTTAATGTTAAGGCGACCAGATGTTTTCGTAAATATCTCTCTCGCTCCAGCAAGAGGAATTTCTCCAAAAAATGTTGAAAAACATATTTTTAGAAAAAAAGAACTGTTTAAATTTTTATTTTTTTTCATAGAAAAAAAAGAACTATTTAAATTTTTATTTTTTTGCATAGAAAAAAAAAGGACACGTGTCTTTCGATATGTTCAAAGCCACATTCTGTTGTTTCAAGGCTAGGGTTTCTTTGAACCAAAGCCAATGCCATTGAATGAAGAGAGCGTATATCTATTCAAAAACCCGCGCTCTTCATTTAAGGAAATTGGTTTAATGCTAGCATTGAAACAAGAAAATATGGCTTTGAACATATCGAAAGGAATATATTTTTTCTATGTGGATTATATTTTTTTCTCACTCCCCCCCCCCTCGTAATTCTAAGCACTATTCCTAATTGCGTTACGTATTTTAGGCACGGCCCCAAAGGAACTTTCAAGTATTACGTAACGCAAAATTCGGCCTATTTTAACCCAAAACCGGTCTGATGTAATTTCCGCAACCGGTTAATCGAAAACCGGTTGTTGGCTATGGTTTTCCATCTCTAATTTGTTTTTGTTTAGAGGATTTGCTGAACTGTTAACCACGCCGTGTGCAATAAAATTTGCAAAGAATCCGACTCTTTAGGCTTAGATCATTGTTAAAAACGTGTTTCAATAAACATTTTATAAGTTTATAAGTGTTACGTAACATTTTAACTGACACCCACCCCACCTTTGTAACGCGGCGTAACGTTTTCGAAACCCCTCTAGCGCGTTACGTAATACTTGAACGCTCCCCAACCCCAAGGATAACTAAGGGGTTTTTAGTAGGCTAATGCATTAATGAGTTTCAAAACTGTGGGGTTTAGGGGTTGCTAAAAAAAGAAATTAAATACTTTGCTTCTATATAATTTATAAAAAGTCAATAAATATTTTTCATAATTTTTTTCAAACATTTTTTTATTTTTTTTTTAAGATTTTAAAAAGTCCAATTTTTTTTTTCGATATTTTTTTTTTCAAAATTGTTATTTATGAATATTCTGGTCCAGCCTATTAAGGGTCAGATGTTTAATGTAATATGAGGACTAGAGGGTGGGTGCAGACTGAAAAAATGTTTCAATCTCGATTTTGGAATATAAATCACCGAGGAAAGTGAAATTATTTTATATTTACATATAAAAGTCAGGTAAATACAGGTGGCAGGTAACCCAGTTTTTGAAAAAAATCATTTTTTTATCAGATTTATTTGTTTTTTAACTACTCTTTTGTCTAATGAAAGCAAAAGGACTAAGAACAGAAGAATACGATTAACAAAGTTTTAAGTTAGTTGAGTTTCTATTTACGTTTTATAATTATAAGTTATAAGTTGAGTACTCGAGTGTTATAATTTATAACACTCGAGTACTCAAATTGGTCTAATGAACTTAATAACACGCTTTTTTTTTGTTACATTACATGCTGAGCAAGAGCTTAAGAGAGTTACCTAACGTGTTAAAAAATATTTAAAATGTCTATTCTTTCGTAAATTTAAAATTACATAATTTAAAATGTAAAATTCCATTACATAAAAATATATTTTGCCTGCAAATGCGCACAAGATTTTATGTATAACAAAATTCATAAAAAAAATTTACAAAACACTATGTATTTAAAAAAAAATCATAAAAATGTAATTTTATAAACATTATGTAAAGTATTACATATAAAATATAAAAATATATGTATAAATATGTAATTCTATGAAAAATTACCTATAAAATCACTAGTATGGCATTATAATGCCATATATTATTATGTATATGTACATAAAAATAAGGACAAGTGTCTTGTTTCAAAGCTAGCATTTGTTTAAACCCAAGTCAATGTACTTGAATGAAGAGCACGGGTTTTTAAATGAAGATCCGCGCTCCTCGTTCAAGAACATTGACTTCGGTTCAAGCAATTCTAGCCTTGAAACAGGAGAATATGAAATATCGAAAGACACGTGTTCTTATTTCAAGGAATCCTTTTTTTTATGTGTAGTCCAAACTGGTATACTTTTAATTTTTTCGTTTTCAGGTTACCGAAATAGGGTCATATCGTTCTTAGTCAGTATTTTTTTAACTTCTCTTCCTTTTTAATGAAAGGGTAAGTTTTTTTCTTCCGACTTTTAGATAGGTCACTATTTTTTGTCGAGATTTTGGCCCTCGGTATTCAAATGTGGTGTACCAAAAAAACAGACAGGTGGCTTACGTAAAGAGTTATAAAGTGATTGTAATAAAGTGTCCTAATTAAAAATTATATTATTAAAAGGGTACTTTTAAGTCAAGATGGATTAACAATGATTAGTTGTATAATCTGTGATCTTGGGATGCCTATATGTATATATAAAAAAAAACTATAAAAAATGTGGCCCGGCGCGGTGCGTATGTAAGATGGGCTCTATTTTTTTCTATCATAGTTTTTTTTTTAATTAGGAACGCGTTGGTAACACTTGACGCTTAATTTTGATTCAGCTGCTTTTTTATGCATTATTTATTGATTTTTTTAAACTCTTGATTACAAAATTTGAGCGCATTTTGGGCTTTTTGATTAAAAATAAAATTTTAAATTTAAATATTTTACATGAAAATTAATAATTTCAGAAAAAATAAATGTGATTTTTTGTTTGCAAACCCCAAAGTTGTTTAAAAATGCCTGCAAACTCTTTTCGATAATCCTAGAAATCCATACAAAAACCTGGAAGATCTTAGAAATACCTGCTAAAATCTCAAAAATCCCTACAAAATTCTGAAAATCTTCAGAAATCATCTTAAAAATGTCTGCAGAAATCCCAGAAATCGGTGTACAAGTTTTTGGAAATGGTCACCCATCGGCAAACCCTAAAATATTTTGCGTACTCGGTTTGCGCCTCATTCTAAATATTAGCACTTGCTACGAAAAAACTACTTTCCTCTTGAGTAATGTACACGATTTTATCCAATTATTGAAAAAAATGCTATAATTGATTATTACGTTAAAACTTAAAATCATGATCCACGCGTGGAAAAATTGTAATAAAACGTGTTATATGTTATTATAATTTTTTTTAAATATGATAACAAGGATATAGGTGGTTAACGGAATTATTAACTTTGATGACAATTATTTTAATTAAGTGAAAAAATAACAAATCAATTAAAAAACACTGTTCTGCAAAACTTTTTATTCAAACGGCATACAAGTATATATATATATATTTAAATATTTGATTTAATGGAGATCTCTACAACTAGAAGTATGAAACAAAAGACGTCTACCCTATCTCTATCTCATTTGTGCTACACTTTCCAGCCAACCAAATAAATACTGTATTTTTTTTTCATACAACAAATACAGTATTTATTTGGTTAGCCGGAAAGTGTAGCACTGAGCGGTACGAACGAACATAGCTAATGTGAATCTGTAGAATAAGATAATTCTACTAAAATTTAGATGGCGCCAGTAATTTCTTTAATATAGTTACACTTTTCGCCCGGCCAAGTAAATATTGTATTTGTTCAACAAAGAACAAATACAGAATTTGTTTGGTTGGGTGGAAGTGGGAGTGTATGTCTGTATTCTATCCTTTTTGGGTAGAACTTTTGTCCCTGTCTAATCTAACGGGAGAAATCTTCATTATTACCGCTTCCATTGTTGCCACTTAGATACCGTTTTACTACATTACTTTAAAAAGTTCAAACGCCGTAGTATTGTTTTAGTAGATAGAAAGACTTTTTTGTTCCCTTTTTTAACTAAATCTTGCGTATCTTTGTTATTTTTGAATAGATTCATTTGAAATTTCAGACACGGCACCATTGCATTGCAATGTCTGCAGTCAAAGAAATTAAGACTATATTATATATTCAAGAAATTTTTATTTATTTTTTTAATTTATGAGCAAAAAGTATTTTAAACTGTGTTAACAACACAGCTAGGTCTAATGTCGATGTATCAATGTAATTATTAGCTAGTTAGTTATTTTAAACTAATTGTTTATCGAATAACAACTTTTATTCTATTACCCTTAATTGTCAACTAATTATTAAGTAAATTGATGTAGGTACCTTCATTTAAAATTTAAAATGCTGTGTATAGAGGTCCGACCAGTTTTGCACTGTTGTATTCATCCACAGAATAAAGGATTCCTTGGACCAAGGACACGTATCTTTGGATATGTTTAAAGCCATATTGTCTTGTTTCAAGGCTAGAATTTCTTTAAATCAAACTCAATGTCCTTGAATGAGAAGCACGTGTTTGTGAAAGAAGATCCGCGCTTTTTATTTAAGGACACTGGCTTTGGTTTAAAGAAATGTTAGCCTTGAAACAAGAGAATATGGCTTTAAACATATCAAAAGATACCTGTCCTTGGTTCAAGCAATCCTTTTTTTCTATGTCTATTAAGGTGCCAGCAAAACAAAAATCTTCGACTTGGTCATTTGTTAAGAATATTCTCAAATTTTTGTTCAAATTGAAATTTGGCCACAGGGTCAATATTTTTTTTAGAAATCGACTCAACAATATCGACTTCATAGTAAGAATAACATAACCTAACTCTTTGATCTAGGTTTTTAGGCATGTGGTGTTTTTAATATAAACGGGCTGCGGCCAGGTCTATTTAAACAGGGAAAATACATTTCTGACGAAAAATATACATGAAATCTTTAAAAAATGTACAAGAAATCTTTAAAAAAACTTAAAAATCGTACTCCGACATCTAACCAGTATGTCGAAAACTCGGAATAGTATACACATCCAATTTTAAATTGATTCAAGACTACAATTTTGACTTGTTGAAGCCCTTTACGCGTTTGGCACTTTTTGTACACCTAAGTAATTATTACTATTATATCATTATATTTAAATACAACTATATTAATAATACACTACACTAGTTTACAAAGTTTTTACTCCTCTACAGTTTTTGAAATAACTTGTCCCTAAATTTAAATCTGCAAAACAATATATCCAGTTGTTCTCGAGATATAAATAACTTTGTAGATTTTTGTTCTATCTGATCATCAAAAGTTGAAAATTAAGGTCTTTTTTAGAAAAAAATATTCGCCTCAAAAGTAGGTAGGTAAAGTTTTTGGTTTTTGTTTCGACTTTTCCATTTAATTAAGGTAAAGTTTATGTTTAATGTTGTCTCCAAACTCAATCGTCTAATTTCAAAACAAGAAGTGTTATTATTTTATTTTTTTATTCAATCCATCCGTTCTTTGGTTTGGATGGAGTATAATTCTAATGATCAGCCCATCTAGTGTACTAGATATGGTTGTATAGAAGAAATGTGCCCATATTGTCAATTTAAACAAAAATATTATTTTCAAAATAAAAAATACATATTTATAGTGTTTGTCACGTAGTATAGGTTTTCTAACTAGATTTGATCAAAAGTAACCAGAAATAAAAGAAATAATGCTGTTGGTATGGTATAGTAAGTAAAGAATATATTCCTAACGCGTTAGGATGTATTATTTACTCATTTTCACGGAAACCGTATCTTCTCTCTTTTGTTTCTAGTTCGTTTTCACTATACCTAGTTATTAAAACTAGATAAAGAAAACTAATAGAATTAGGCGTAAAAAAAGTTTTGATAACGCCGATGGGAGGCAACATAATTTAATTTAATAATCGATAATTGTCATAAAAATAATAAAAACTCTTATTTATACAGTGATAATCTCTCCTAATAATGACTTATCGCTCTCCAATGTCCGATGTCCTGTGTCCGATGCCCAGGACCCAGGAAATCGGAAGGTATTATCCTACACAATTGTACTTTAATTTTTGTTAAAAACATGCAACTTCCTATCCATTTGTAACTGAATATTTAGTTACAAATGGATAGGAAGTTACGATCCTATAATATAATAATATGTTAACCCGTCGTTTCTCCAAGTGTAACTCTGACATTAAAAAACTGTTATTTCAAACATATTGCTCAGGGATCTACATGTCCGAACTTTGGTGTAATTATACACTGGGATGGTGGAATAATCTGCGCGTGTGCTATAATAATGCGTTTAGACTCTTAAATAACATACCGAGATTTTCTAGTGCTAGTGAAATGTTTGCTATGGCTCGTGTTAATGACTTCCTAGCAATTCGTAGATTTCGGGCCTTTGGGTTCCGCTGTATAAATCTTCCAACCTCTTTATTGTGGCTCTGCTAAGGAGTGACATTCTATGGCGTTCCAATCTATGGCATACCTGGAGTAGAGTTTTAATGGGGGGACGGTAGCTCTTTTGAACTTTTGTATATTTGCTAATTATTAATTTTCTTGTAAATATTTTGTATGTTTTGTATTTTTTGTATATGGCCCTCTGGGCTGGAATAAAGGATTATTATTATTATTATACAAATGTACATTAATTTTTGTTAAAAACACCATAGTTTTAAAGTCACGTACTTTAAGGACGGACATGAAATGTTTCGCGTTTTTAACAAAAATTAAAGTACAATGGTATAGGATAATAACTTTCGATTTCCTATCCATTTGTAACTGAATATTTAGTTTACATTTTACACATCATACAGAATGTGACTCGCTACCCTGTTCTCTTGTCCATCCACATCACAGATAGACATTTTAAATCTATATTACGCTACCATGATAATAACCGCGTAATTATTGGGCAGTGTGGTCGAAGAACGGCCTTGATGGACCCATCCTCGAAGACATTCATCTAAAAGACGCATGCAACATGGTAATGAAGAACATCTCGACAATAATCATCATCATCTTTGAAGATAGTGAACTGTTTCCTCCACACGATAGTCGAGGAAGACGTTTATTTATCTTGTGGCTACAGAGCGTTTCATAATTTAATATAGAAAAACTTTGTTTTTGCGAAGAATTAGGTATATTAATCAGGGCCTCTGCATTTCGGCAGCTTGAAGCAACCCTTGAACTTGGCCCCCTAAGAGAAAAAAAAAACAACCTAAAAAACAAGCTTTTTCCCTGACGGTTTCAACCAAAGCATGGCACCCAAAACAGTACCCAAAACTGTAAAAATGGTACATTTTTGTTGTAATAAAACTAAAAACTCGTGTTTTAAAACAGTTTTTTGCATAAAGAAGAATCACGTGATTTAATCTTCTTACACAGATTCATTTTTAAAGTACCACCCGGTATAACAATCGATCAATAAAGGCAAATTGTAAAATTGTTAAAATTTAATTATTCAATCGCTTTTATGCTAATCGGCTCTTGTAGTACCATCAGTGGGAAACAGCATGGTACCTAATAGGTAGCAAAGGTTCATTAAGGCATAGGCAACTATGTTTCAGTCTTTTTATATTACTTTTTTTTGTTTTTGTTGCCCCCCGGCAATTTCTTACTTCCACCTGGCTGGCGAGTTAAAAAGTTGATTGTAAACATCGCTTTGTCTTTGGTAAAACCGATGTCAACTAAAAATATTGTATAATTTACAACAAGCCGTGAAGATACAGGGTGATCCATAACTGGCATGCCAAAATTTAAGAGGTGATTCTAGATCCAAAAATATAAAAAAGTTCCTATAAAGGTTGGTCCGGAAATGAGCCCTAAGGGATCTAGGGCCCTTTAAAATTGTAATAAAAATAAGGTTTTTAATTAATAACTCGGGTACCGTTTAAGCTAGAGCGGCGAGCTTTTGCATGTATACTAGTATTAATAAGGGCAATAAGTTTATGTTAATTTATTTTTTTAATTTATCCAGAGGCGTGCCCAGACGGACAAAATATATGAGTCTTAAAACATTTTTGCCCCAAACTTTTCTATGTGTATGTTTTTTGGATTTGTTGTAAAAAATATAGATTTCTAGAGTAAAAATACATATAAAATATCATATAGTGTAACACTGTAGGAGCAACCGTTATCAAAAAAAATGCAATTAAGAGGAAGTAACATTTTGTGCCACCAAAAACGTTAATTTTTAAAAGGCTATTACTCCTTTAATATTAAATTTAGGTGTTTTGGTGTATAATACTTTTTTTCTCAGTTTTAAATGAAGAATCACCCTGCAGCATTAAAATTTTATTGGTGCTTTTTTTTGTTCCCCATTCAATACGTCATCTTCGAAGGGCCGTAGCTCCCTTAGGGCTCATTTCCGGACCAACCTTTATAGAAACTTTTTTTCATATTTTTGGATGTAGAATCACCTCTTAAATTTCGGTACGCGAGTTCTGGATCAGGCTGTATGTAATGCTACGCATTCCATTATATACTATTCACAGTAAATGGTATATTCCATTGTCCAAAATAAAAAAAAAATCAAAATTCAAAATTTTTTCAACAATTTTTTTGTATTTATTTTTTTTGAAAAACGAAAAATTAAAAAAAAAATTAAAAAAAAATGTTTTTCAAGAAAAAAAATAAAAAAAAACACTTTTTTAAATAGGAAAAACGAAAAATAAAAAAAAACATTCAAAAAAATTTTTAATCAATGAAAAAAAACTTTTTCTTTTTGCGAAAAACTAAGAATTTGACTAATAAAATGTAAGAATTATTTGAGGAAAAAACTGTAGCTGTACCCAGTTGTTATTTTCCGAAAAATTCAGAAAAAACGAAACATTAATGCTTAGACAACGTGCTGCGAGACCTGCGAATATTTCAGAAAGAGGCCCACCCCTTCTATCGACTTTTCCAAGGTCAAAGTCGAAAATTTCACCCCATTTTCTGTCCTTGTTGCGTCCTTTGACGTAGGCCCGTCTGGGTCGAACTAGTCTGGCTCTGTTACTGTAATCTTCGACAATTATGTGGCTATTTTAATGTATAACTATGTATTATTAATCATACACTAAGAAAACATCATTTTAACTAAGGAAATTAATATTTAAATAAAATTAAATAAAAACAGTATCTACTTTACATTCATTCAAGTTTCTTTAAAATAAAAGAAATTTTATTATTTAAGCCAAGAACTTTTACGTGATTTAAGTCCTAACATATTGGTAAGATACGTATTCAGCTTTATTCAAGCTAAATATTTGGTTTAAGTACTTGCAGATATCAAGGGCGTAGATGTTTTTCTTTTATGGGGGGGGGAGTAATATCCAGGGCCGGCCTTTCGGCGCCCTGAAGCAAGCTTTAAATTTGGCACCCCTAGAAAAAGAAAAAACACCCTCAAAAAAAAAAACTTTGTCCCTGACGCCCAGAAAAATGCCCTCAAGAAAAAAAGCTTTGTCCCTGGCGGTTTCTTCCAAACTTGCAGCAAAAAAACTTGGCGCCCAACCCTATGGGGGGGGGGTAATTACCCCATTACCCCCCCTCATCTACGCCCTTGGCAGATATACAAACTTTTAAGCCACTTGATCTGAGCATGCAGGGCTGCTCCGAAGCATTTCTGTTAAATTAACGCCCTTTTCTTCGTGTAGCCATAACATTTGTCACTAATTTATATATCATTTACAGGGTGGTCTGTTCATCTACCACAAAATGATATAATTTTTTTTACGTTGACCAGATTTTAATTAGAATAATCTGATTTTTTATTAACCCTTTTTATTAAAGCAGACCAACACAAAAAAAAACGTATGTACCTACAATGTAGGTCCTACAGATGCCCTTTTTTATATTTAATTTAATTAGGTTCTATTCGAGGTTATATTTTGTTTTGTATTTTGTACAGGTGGATAGGAATTCTTAGTTTTTTTTTAACTAAAGATTTTTTAGAAAATTTTGACTTACTACAAAATTGCCTATCGCAAAAAATTGCATTGCAATGTAGACTAGGCCTCGTTTAAGTATTCCGTAACCCCCCCGGGGGGGAAAGGGGTTAGCACCAGCGTTACGTCAGTTGTCTAAGAAAATAAAGAAAATAGTATATTACGCACCGAGTACGCAAACCTAGTTTTTTGTCTACGAGAGGGTTTTTTGTTTTGAGCCGCAGCCGAGTAAAAAAGTACTCAACGTGCACTGAAATGGTTCGTATACTATTTTTCCTACGACCTAACACCTAAACATCAAAAAAAGTAAAAACTATCTTAAAAATAGTTTGTCACTTTGAGGTTATGTGTTTGACGTTTACTAATTTTCTGACAGCAGATATGTAAAATCAGCTGATTGTCACTTTCCAACCGTTGTCATAGGCAACGGGTGCAAAATAGGCACTAACTACTAACCAGGTCGTAGGAAAAATGCGTTACATTCGGTTTAAATCATATGCATTTTATAATTAAGTGCCTATTCACAAGCTCGCATAAGAACATAAAACATAACAATGCAATGCCGTGATTGACTTGATGGGCCGCCATGTATTTTTTAAGCCAATCAAGGCATCGCATTCTTATGTTCTTATGCAAGCTTCTGGATATGCCTTTAATCCTAATATTGCCACAATTTTTGCCAGTGTAGTAACAAAGAGTTAAACCTTATTAAAAACTTATTAATAAGAAAATCAATTATTAGCATTTATTGGTATTGGACAATTTATAATGTAAAAATTCTAATTTCCGCAAAAGAACTTTCATTAATTTTTATAAAAAAAAGTTTCAATTTTGCTCAGATTTTTTCAGATTTCTCAGATAAAACATAAATGTTAAGGTTAAGATTCAGATAATGCAAATAGTTTAATCATCATCAAAAGAAATATTTAAACGCTTTTATTCAAAACATTTTGTTTCCTAAGGAAGTCCTTAAAAATACGCATTATACTCAAGTAGGTACTTTTTACTTTTATTTGTGATAAAAGACAAGTGTTGTCATCAAAATAGGCAGTTTTTGTACTTCTACTGTCTACTAGACAATCAAAAAGTTTGTATGGAAAAACAATCTATGATCTGTTTCATCAAGCAAGATAGTAAATTAAAAATCGCACAGTGAATATTTTCAAAACAGATTCGAACAATGGATGTGCGAATATACATTTTATAAAACATAACTATATTTTTTCACCACCAGACTAAAAGCACATCTTTATTACTATTCTTATCATTGGTAGAAATATTATTTCTCTACCTATGACGTCAGAGGTTCTAAAAATAATGAAATTGCACCATGGTTAATAATGAATTTTTATTCAGCTGTTTTGGCATCTGACGTTTCACATAATTAATTAATCACATTGCTATTTACAAGTGTCTTTAGGCACCAAATTTATTTACTGCACGATAAATTAAAAAATATTAACTAAATTAGTACCTATAAAACATGTTTTACAAATAACACTTCGAAAAGTGAAAATCATTGGTCCATCATATTCTACCCATATATTACCGTAAGGATCATATATTACTAGAGGTATAACCCCCATATATTGATTTTTGAGGCAATAGATTCTCCCTCACAGTTTTCGCCTGTCCCCTTATTTCTGGGAGAGTACCAGAATCATCACTTTGCATTTCACTTTCCATAAATATGTTTTATCACAGTTAACCCGAAAACATTTTATAACTTAATAATTTTAGCAGATCACCAAAACATTTCTGCCAGAAATGTCAAGTTATTCATTTGTTTTTTTTTTAATTGCCGCGAGCGGCCAGCGTGATATTTTAAATTTATAAGCTTTTTCATTAAATTTTAGTAAAATAAATAAATAAATAGCTAATTAATTGTACCGGTAGTGAAAAAAATACTATATTTTCCACGTGAGTGAAGATTTAACATTTTAGACCGCGTCTTGCGGGCTTCGCGCTAGCGCGCTCATCCCGCAATTTGACGTAGGTCAAAAATGTTAAACTTCTCTCACTTGGTAAATAATATACTATCTATACAAAAACATATACTATTCAAACTTGTTGTAAAAATATTTACTGTGCGATTTTTAATTTACTATCTTGCTTGATGAAACAGATCATAGATTGTTTTTCCATACAAATTTTTGATTGTCTAGTAGACAGTAGAAGTACAAAAATAGTAGACAGAAGAACCAGAAAAATAGTAAAATTTTGAGTGCAATCAAAATTCTATATACTTATGACAACCAAATATTTAATTAAGATAATAAATATGTAGTTAATGTAACACATATTTAATTGCTATATAAAAAATTCTGGTTGCGCCGTATTTTTCTACTTGAAAAATATTTAATATAAAAAAAACTTACTTTTTCTAATATAATTATTATTGCCCTATTATAGGGCACTGAAATTTTTGGTGATTTGTTTTATGATGGAGAAGAGTAGCTTTGATAGCGAAGAGTATCTATTCTAAATTATTGTATTATTGTCAGTCGAATATCGTATAAAATACCACCCATTAGGTGGTCCGAGAAAGACTTTAAAACTAAACTAAACTAAACTAACTCTCATTCCGAATTTGAAGTGATAATCATCATTTGTGAAAAAGTTATAGCTAATAAACGTGAACCCCCGGTATCCAGAACTACTACATACTTTTGTGTGTCCAAGTTTATTTGCTATAACTTTTTAACAAATAAAGATTATCACTTCAAGTTTGGAATAAGAGTACCTTATTACATTAGCTAATCATTCGCAAAAGAGAATTTTTTATATTTTTGGCACTCTTAGGGCATATTATTAAAAAGCGCTCTGCTATATCATATGCGAATAAAATGCAATTTTAAAAAATCCTCAGCCATATCAATCAAGCCAAAATTCTCTCCTCAACCGTTTACTAGCTTGTATCTCAATTTTAAAGCACCCCGCAGTGTTTTATCAAAATTCGCAAACCAAATTTGAATAATCTCCTTACATTAAAGGAGTCTTCTTTCAAGAAGACTTATGTACTTAATCATCTATTGTTGTATAGGTAAAAAAAGAGAAACGAAAGCAATAATAATTAAAGATAAAGCATTTGCATAACCTAAACATCTCACCCTTGAGTTTTTGATTTCTATGTACAGTGGATTCCTAAAGGGGTATTTTTTATGCAAATCAACCTTTAGTCTTACGGGTCGTCTCTTTTTTCCGTCTTTGGTTTTTTCACCATTCAAGTATTATCTCACGCATAAAACAAGTTTTAATTTTATTCTTTTTTCTTCCAAGGGTAGTTAGATATGCGAAAAAACTAATGGTGATCATTTTTTATCCAGTTTAAAAAAATTGTTACCCCTTGGAAATGAAAGAAAGAAGTTCATATGCAAATCAAAATGTGAGATATGTTGTACAATAGAAAATTAATAGCTTTGTCTAATATATTTTTCTGTTAAGAATGATCTGAACATTCAGGCAATACAGCTTGAAGCAATTGCCATATACAATTATCCAGTAATATTCAGCAAAACCTTAAAATTAAGACAGAAATTAAATATTCAACTGTTCAACAACCTTTTACATCGGCACTTAGTGCTACTAAGAGTGCGAATGTATCGAAATCTTCGCCGAAAAGTCAAAATCTTTGACCACGTTTTTTTCACATTTCTCGACGTTTTAGACTATTCTGAGTCGAAACCAGTAAAAAAAATTTTTGCGTCCGTCTGTCTGGGTGTAAAAAGTCCAAACTCCATTTCTACATGAGATATCAAATTGTGGTTTTTTGCATATTGTTTCTTATCGTATTCCGAGAGCTGATTACAATGTTTTCCTAAAACGCATAGTTTTCGAGATATTGGCGTCTAAAGCAGTAAAAGGCTTTTTAGCATATCTCACATATTTATAACCCGATTTCAAAAAATTATATTTTAAATAAAAGCTCATTTTAAGCCCTATAAAAATTTTTATTTTAAAGATACAGAATCTAAAATCAAACAAAACACCTATTTAAAATTTATTAAATATCTTAATTTTAAGATTTAACTGAATATTAATGGAATGTAGATTTTTACAGTGTAGCAAAAATAGTCATATCAGTAAAAGAAACATTTATTCGAATGTTTTAATTTCCTAGGGAAGTCTTCAAGTGCCCTTTTTTGTAAAAAAAAGACAAGTGGATTCGTATAAATGGGTGGGTGGCACATTTAAAAACCCATAAATTTCCCTGCCTTGAAAAATTGCCCATGAAACACAGTAGGGAAGATACCCGGCGTTTTTATTTAGTTTTTTCTCTCAACATTTGAAGTGCCATTTATAGTATTTTACAATTCTTTGCCTATTGCCTATTGTGTGAGCCTGTTCATTCACGAAAATGTTACTTCTGTGTCCACGTTTTGTTTGGCATGGGAGTTATTAATGTTTTGTAGAAAATTGAAAAAAAGACCCATTTGGAAGAATTTTTTTTCGTACTCACGCGTTTAAAACGATTTTTTTTATACAATGTTAAACATAAACATTGTTTTAAATTTGAGAAAAAATATGGCGATATCCGAGACGATGATATACTTAGAAATCTAAGTTTATTTCTGGAGATTAAACTGTATCCTTGTCACATTGAGTTGTAAGAATATGGGGTTGATTGTTTTCGAAAAAAGTCCAAACCTCGCCCCAAATAAATTACTAATGTAAATTGTTATTGATTAAGACCTTTATTATTATTATTATTACAATTAGGTATACTTTTTTCTCGATGTTCAATGTAAAAACTAGTTTAAAAATGTTTATTTATTTAATTTTTTATTTATTTTTTAATTATCCATATTATGGACCACTTCTGACTTGTTCTAAGTTATAGACACGTACCCTACCATGACTTGAGTCTTGAGTCTCAAGATCATAATATTCTTACGTTTTATAAGGAAGGGTTTATCGTATTATAGATACTGATAAGCTAATTCAAAGTATAACCCATATTTTTTATACATTTACCTAAAATCTAGGCAACTAGAAATACGTATTTATGAATGAACCATAAAAAGGGTCAACAAAAACCAATTTCCAGAGTGGCGCGGTAAAAGGTAAGAGAATAGATAAAAAAAAGAGTTGTGTTAACAAAACACAGTCATTAGTCGGGTAATTTTGCCTCGTAGGGCCACCATAAAAAATCTCCTTCGGTCACAGCGTACTTCCTTTTATTTTACCATCTTTACAAGCCGACGCACAATGGGTGATGAACTAAAGAGGTAAATCTGGCCATAATTAAAATAAAAAGTTTATTTGACAAAGTTTAAATATAATTTAACAAGCTAAAACCGATACCCTTTCTGTAAGGGTGGCAATATTTTTAAATCTGTAAAAAACTATTATATAGTAGTATTATACAGTAGTCCTACGACAAAAAATTATTAAATATTTTTTTGTAGGACTTTTAAAATATAACATAAAAAGTTATTGCCAAAAATATCAGTATGTGCTCTCTTTGCCCCCTACCCTATTCCAAAACTATTTATATTAAAAATGACGCAAATTTAAAAGGCCCCGAATCGTTCAGAGTAAGATTTTTTTTAAAAAGGGTATTCAGTTCAAAAGTTTTTAGGATTTTCTAACAGACGGACAGACAGTCCGACATTTTTCATATTTTCTCCACGTCTCGTGACATTCTAAATCCGAAAAAGCATAAAAAATTGTTGGAAGAATACAACAATAATTATTTTGTTCTTGATGCCGTTTTTGTTTCTTAGACCCATCGTGCAGTCATTCAAGGGTCATCTCATTTCATGCCTATTTGATATGAGGTGAGGGGCATTTCTTTTTTACTTTAACCGTCTATTTTGTTTTTTAGAAGATGGATTAGATAATTACATAGGCAAGGTACGTAATATGGAGTTAAGCCACATCGAAATTATTATTTTTAAAAGAAAAATCACTTTATTTGAACGGGTTTTATTTCACAACAATAAATTGAATAGAGACTTTGATTGAGTCAAATTCACTAAATATTATCTTTAAACAGTCGTGTTTTGCATTTTACCCATTTTACCACGGTAATTTGCTGTATAATACACTATAATAATATGTTAAACAAAATATCTAGGCATTAAAATCGATCAATCAATCAAATCAATATAAGGACAGAAATTTTTAATTTTAAACAAAATTATAAAAATATTAATTTATTATTCCATCAATCTATTTTCTAATCATCGTACAGAGTGATGTTGGTAGACTGATAGAGTCAACTCTGCATGCTGAAGGAATATACTCATTAGATTGATGTAGACTTGTGCGCCATCTATTGCTAAATGTAGGCAACTCATACCTCTCTTAGTCTGGCGACTTTGAATGGTAGCAAGTTGAAGACTTGTGTGTCTCAAGCACATAGTACCACTAACGTGTGGTTAGATGTAGAATTAATAAGGACAGAAATTTTTAATTTTAAAAAAAGTTATAAAAATATTAATTTATTAATCCATCAATCTATTTTATAATCATCGTACGTTTTCTTAATCATCGTGCAGAGTTGACTTTTTGGTACTGAAGAGGGCCAGCAGCCCGAAACTGTCAGTCTACCAATATCACTCTGTACGATGATTAGAAAATAGATTGATGGAATAACAAATTAATATAATCTAAACGAAGCCTTACTAAAATTTCAATTAGGGCACGCAAAATTTTAATCCTTCATACTTGTGTTTCTGAATTGAAATTTGGCATATAGGCTTCTAGAACCCATGAAGTGAATTTAAAAATAAGACCTTATTTAATGGTTCAATAAAAATGCTTAGATTTAATGCCTCATATGAATTTATTAAAGTAAAGGGTTGATATTTTGAATATTTGTTCAAAAAATACAATTTCTATTTATTTAGGCACATATTTATATGGACCCATTTTTTTTTTAATATCAAAATGTATTAGAAAATGAAGCGAAGCTGAAAATTGGGTTAAATAAACCTTGTTAAATTACCGAAATGCTGTGGTTTGTTTAGTTAAACTTTTTGTAGGGTTTATTTAAGATGTTGACATTTCATAGACTATAAATAAGATAGGTTTCATTACAGTGAGAGGATAAAATAGCTAAAAAATTGTTTTGTACGACCTAGTGTACACGAAATAAAGAAAAATGCATGTTCACTATATATCCTCGTTAGGATATTTTTCTATCGCACGAGTACATAGTGCATATTTGAATTAAATGACAACTATGCACACTCATTTATCCAAACGATTACACATAGCTTTAATTTTGACAAAAGTCATTTGACGTTTATAAAATTTTGAAATCTCAAAATTAAGCACAGGTTATTCTTTAAAATATGGATTTTTAAAGAGTCTAGACTGTAGATCGAACGCAAAATGTTTTTTTGACTTCGCTGCGCGTCGTCAAAAAAAGTTCATTCTCGTGCACTAAGGACTAAAGAAAATTTGTGCCTCCTATTTTTTATTTTTCTCAAAAATATTCTTCCTCTTGTTTTTTTTCTGAATTCTGAATTAATTGAACATTTTAATGTTGAGCTACAGAGTAAAATGCGTGACACAGACAGACGAATGTTACAGCAGAGATTTTTTTAGCGACAACTTTTTAAAAGAAAAAGTTAATAATATTGACTGACGGCGCCAATTCGGCTCACAGGGAGGGGCAGGGGAGGAAATTGTCCCCCTGATTTTTAGAACATAAATATAAAATATTTCTAAAAACTTTAATAAATTTTAGAGTAGTCCAAACCCCTAGTCTAACCCCCCTCCCCCTCCTCCTTTATCTGTATGGAACTGTTTTGAATTTTTGGTGAAGACCGATCTGAATCTCTTTGCCCCTGACAAAATGTAAAATGGCCCCCTAGGGGGCCATTTTACATTTATTCAGGGCTTTGAATAATATCAAATGTGAAATTTATAACATAGTAAGAAAATAATTTCAAAGGTTGCAAAAAAATCTTCTACTGTAAAATCTTGTAGAGTTATCAAATTATGTACGTTATTGGACAGAATAAAAGCAATTTTTTTTTTAAATATTTTAAATGTTATTAGTTGACAGTATTGTGATTGACTGATGATACCGTGGCTTCTGTGTTAAATGGCAATACCATTAAAAAAGCATAAAAATTCCCCAGTATTTCAAAATCTATTCTACAACCCCTACAGAGTGAATGAAAACAAGATAAAAAACCATGAAATTCCCATAAATTGTCACCTCCTCAACGAAATCACGAGCCCATAGAGAAAAATACCAATAATCAACATCAATATATAAAAAAGAACTTTTTCTTTCACCGAATGTCTTGTCTATCTATAGGTCACGTATTTTTTTACCTGAACATTTTTTTTGTCTGGATGAAAAAAGGTCCAATTTCCTACCTGATCTTGCCTAATAATCTTTATAGAAACCACCATTCCGTCATTAACGTATACAGGATGGTATAATATATCGGACGCAAATTATAATTTAATAACCACAAAAGCTGACTTACAAGAAAAGGATGTCGTAATTCGGAACTCCTACTTTTTAGAATACTTAGTTGAAGATTAGAAAGTTTCAACTTTTATGATTGATACATTTTCAAAAATGAAAAGGATGATGAATAGGTTTATACCTTAACTTTCATTTATATTAAGCAAAGGGTTAACCCTGTAAGGTTTCATCCGATAATGGGAATAAAATTAAGTTATGTTTAAAAGTTTACAGCATTATTTTTGGAATTTTTTAACTTTCTTTTATATCTGCTTTCAAGATTGGATATAGATTATATGAATCAGTTAATAGTGGTTTATGATAAAAGGACTAAAAACAGTTTTCTTCCGTGTATAATACACTATTCTTTACTCGACTGTAATATATTAGTAAATAACTTTGTATTTTTGATAAAAAGTTTAAGGTAAGATTTCAAATTTCATCTGTTAAAATATCAACCAATAAACGTCGAATATTTTACTTTTCGAAAAGTCAAACATTTCGCACAGATTTCTTATACAAAAAGTGGCGCTTTTAAATATAATTGAATAAAAAAGTATTTGATTATTCTGTTATCATTGAATATTATGATATTGACTTCTTTCTCTCCCTAGAGCAACTTCATTTTAAGAATCCTTTTTAGTAAATTAAAAAAGATTGAAAATTTTTAATAAAATTGTGGGTAAAAAATTGTGGCAATTGTTGCTTGTATAAAAAAGTAGACAATTGTTGCTTAATCAGCATCAAGAAAAACAACCTAAAAAAGGATTTTATGTAAGAAAAAAACACTGTACTATAAGGTAGCATATAACAAAAAAAACTATGCCTAAAGCTACTTAAAACCTTGTTTTAATAGCCTTTTAAAAGTATTATTATAACCACCAAAGTGGTTAAGAAAAACAAGCTGTCATTTCATTAAAATCAAGTATCAAGTATCAATATAATATATTATGTGAATCCTAAAAATTACATAATAAGTTATGTGAAGATACATTATATATTATGTAAATTTGAAAAATTCATATAGCAATAGGTTATGTGAAATTTTACATACCTTATTGTGTGATTGTGTGATTTTTATCTGTGTACCCCCCTGTATAATTTGTGAAATGGATATTTCTATATAAAAAAAACGCATGGACCTATAAACTCACTGACCCGTATAAAAAAATTCAATTCTTCAAAATTCTTCCACAAAGTATCAAAAATTAAAAAGAAGCCACTACCAGAAAAAAAAATCTCAGTAGCACAAAGGGTCAACAAACCCATGACCAGAAAATGAACACATCCCATCCGTAGTATATTTCTAATTTCACTCATTTCACTCCCCCATGGCATTACAGACGTCCGCCCCCTAAGAGCACCGTCAATCTCTTCGAGGTTCTCAAGGTGAATCGGATTTAGGGTTGCCAATTTTAAAATTTTTCTTTTCTACGTCCCCCTAAGAAAGCCTAAAATTCCGCAAAAATTAGGTGAGCAAGAAAGTTAGCCGTTTCAACCATACATCGAAAACAATGTAATTTTGACAGTTCTGTGAGCAAATTAATACTTTTTTGTACAGAAACGTCACATTTCATAACAGTTTTCGAATACAATATTTTATTAAATACCTATCTTACTGAAATTGGCATATCAAAAGTTACAGAAATGGATCTTTTTGTTAATCAATTTTTGACAAAAATACAATGAAATTTAGGAAAATTGATACACGGCTTTTTCATAATAAATATTATCATATATTACATTCTGATTTGCTTAAATTCGAAATACTTAAATACATATTTTTTGTTATTAATTTAATAATATATTTGTATGAGAGGAGGGAGCGTAGGAAAAATAGTGTACCTAACTTGCTAAAAAAGTGTAATTTCATTGCTCTTTTGATTAAAAAACCTAGTCCTATATCTAAATTAATATTGTTAAAAATGTCACTTGTACCCCAATTGACTTCTGACCGCTATCTTCATATTATACTTTTTGGGACAAATGATGATCCATGGTGTTCCGCAAGGACCTTTTACAGGACTCAAAAAAAAAAACAAAAAATTGGGAAATCATGTATGGTTGGCAACCCTATTCTCAAGGAGAATCGGCTGGCAACAGGTGCTGATTTTTCGAATGGGGTGTTGGTAAATAAATGGGTCTCTCTCTCGTCTGCGACTAGATTTCGAGATTTTCCCATAGCCTAGCCATAAGACGCGCTGCAGAGGTGGAATGTTGCGTCATGGACGGTCCATCAATGTCCCGATCAAATCCGTCGCTTTTACGGGGGTTAAAATTTAATACGGAGAAAAAAAAAGGATTCCTTGAACCAAGGACACGTGTCTTTCGATATGTGCAAAGCCATATTCTTTTGTTTTAAGACTAGCATTTCTTTCAACCAATGTCAATGTCCTTGAATAAAGAGCGCGGATCTTTACTCAAGGACACTGACTTTGGTTCAAATAAATGTTGGCTTTGAAACTAGTGAATATGGCTTTAAACATATTGAAAGACACTTGTGCTTGGTTCAAGTTATCCTTTTTTCTGTGTAATATTTAAAATTTATGTTAGCGGTCACAAGATAAAGCCCCATACAGACGTTAAAAAATGTAAAATAAAACAACACAAGCCCAAAAAATGACTGTACCCAAGATTTTGGAAAAATGAAAAAAATTAGGTTAATTTGGCTTACATGCTTTAATTAGTTAAGGTTATGTGACTTTTTCTGGATACAGCGATGTCAGATTGCCAAGTGATGTCCCTAAGCTTATGCCATGCATAAGACACCTATATAGATATTAATCCAGCGCAGACCCGCGGGGAGGGGGGTGAATATTTAATCCCCTACACAGAAAAAAAGGATTCCTTGAACCAAGAACACGTGTCTTTCAATAATCTATATTCTCCTGTTTCAAGGCTGGCACTTCTTTGAACCAGTCAATGTCCTTAAATAAAGAGAACGGGTTTTTGAATGAAGATCCGCGTTCTTCATTCAAGAACATCGACTTTGGTTTAAAGAAATGATAGCCTTAAAACAAGAGAATATGGCATTGAACATATCGAAAAATACGTGTTAGGTTCAAGGAATCCTTTTTGTTCGGTGTGGGCCAGATTTTCTAAATCGTATTTTTTTTAGCGTATCATAAAGACTTACCCTCGTACCATTAGGCCATATAACTTGAGGGTGGATTTGATTTGAACAAGTTAGGTAGACCGTGTTATTGAAGAATTAAAGTGATGTCGGTCTAGAATAAGAACCCAGCGTGGTTATTTTGTGAATTTTATAGGCATTTTGTCGTGAAATGCGAATAAAAATGATAATCCCTTGCTTTTGTTTATTTTCAAAATATCTGGCGAATTTTTTCCCATAACCTTAATAAGCCTTAATATACAAGACGTTCACAGTCGTCCTTGCACATCTTAAAAAAAAATCAAGGATTTTAAAAAGAAATGTATACAAATAGTTATTTTTGTTGTTGTTGTGTAACTGTTTAACTAAAAATCGAAATGGTGGTCCAGTTTTTGAAATATGGTAAATAATAAGGTAAATGAATACCAAAAGTCCGGCCTCTGCACTGAAAAAAATGACGTTCTTGGCTCAAAGTTGTCCACACTCTTCGCAGTTATTCTTTTAGGTTAGAAGATTGTCCCAAGAAAAGTGTAGCTTTTGAAATATTTTTAAAATTCTCTTGGACCTGGCGCATATGAGGCAAAACCCATTTATCTTGTTTTAAGATTGTTAAAAATTAAATAATTTTAAATATTTTGGCCCAAGAGTTTTTCTTTTGAGACAAGACAACTTGCATTTCACCCAAGATCAAAGATTTTAAGTTAAAGAATCAGAAAGATCTTGGCAAGTGAATTATATTTTAATGTTATAAGAGAATGCGCTTTTGGACGTATTCAAGAGTGCGAAGCATTTGGCCTAATTTCATATGCCATTACCGCAAAGGATCCTTTTTTTCAGTGTGTTTATAAACTGGTCGAAAAAAGTTAAGGATATTTTGGTTTTCTGAGAAAAAATAATCGAAAAAACAAAAAATGGCCCTCCGATGCCTCATTATTTTGTTTAACTGTATTGAACATGTCTAGGACATGCTTGGTAGAGCAGTAATTGATCGTCAACCACATTTTCATGACGTAAGGAAACTAGCAAGTTCTTCCGGATTTATGGGATGTCTTGGACCAAGATCAGTTAAATCGCTTAATTTTAGGTACGCCTCGGAAAGTTGAAGCGCTGTTAGCTACAGAGGTAAAATTACTCGCTATTAATTTTTAGTTTAGAAAAAAAATTCACTTTTGTTAAAAGGAAAACATATTATTAAATCCCGAATATAAATATGTTTGAGCTGATTAAATTTATTTGTTTTTTAAAAATAATTAGAGAATATGGATATTTTATGATTTTTTCCTAAACTGTTTATTTTCCCAGAGAAAGCACCATTCTTAACAATATCCTTAACTTTTTTCGATCAGTTTAGCTACCATAATTTTAAGTCAGGTGTTTTAACTCATATACTTATCTACATATGCGTTTTAAGTTTCCCTAATTTCGAAAAATATATTAAAAATCCTTCCACCCTCTTAAATTTTTAACCTAGTTCATAACCAATTTCAACTTCCTTCCGCAAAAAGCATGAGAAAACATGAGAAAGCGCAACTAAATCTCAACCACCTCATATTTACTCCCCCTATATTTACTTATGGTTTATTTTCGATATGTTTCTTTTTAATAAGATATATACGAAATTAAAATCGGCGTTTCCGCTAAAATAAACACCATTTCCTGTTTTAGAACGTAAAAAGTTGGGGTGCGAAATTAAGACGGCTTGTATCAGTGTTCTCGTTTTATTTTTTAACTCTTGGTAGCTAGATTGAAGAATATTGATTAGATAGAGAAATTTTGCACTGCTCTACTACAGAATTTTTCATAATCAATGAGAAAATCCCTACCAAAATGACAAAGGATTATCTCATTGACAGAAAAAAAGGATTCCTTGAATTAAAGACGTTTATTTTGAATGTTTCAAGCCACATTCTCTTGTTTCAAGGCTAAAATTTATTTAAAACAAAATCCCGGTCCTTAAAGAGCACGGGTTTTTAAATGAAGACCTGCGCTCTTCATTTAAGGATATTAAAAGTTTTATAGTAAAAAATGTGACAAGTTCAAATAATACTGGTTCATAATTTTATTTAAAAAAATATAATTTTAGTTCTGGTATTGTTAAAATTTTATTTTATCAGCATTATGATAAAAAAAAAACTTTTCTTATAATTTTAAATAAACTTTCACTTTCTAAAACATTTTATTATAATTATTTGTACACTGAAAAAAAGGATCCTTTGCGGTAATGGCATATGAATTCTTTGATCTTTTGTGAAATGCAAGTAGTCTTGTCTCAATAGAAAAATTCTTGGGCCAAAGTATTTAAAATTATTTAATTTTTAACAATCTTGAAACAAGATAAATGGTTTTTGCCTCAAATGCGCCAGGTCCAACAAAATTTTAAAAATACTTCGAAAGTGACACTTTTCTTGGGACAATATAAAACTTTTGTTTGAAGATACACATATTTTAAGCTAAAATAATAATCGCCAAGAGTGTTGACTACTTTGAGCCAAGAACGTCATTTTTTTCAGTGTACACATAAAATGACAATCAATTTAACCTAAATGTAAAATGATCAAAAGCACAATGGCTAAAAAAATATCACAAAAAGTAATTTTTCAACCACCAATCATAGCTGTCTCGATCCAATTTTTTAGATTCTGCTATTATTATTTTATAAGAGTGTTTTTTAAGGAAAGTGAAGCAATACACATATTCACGGATTGTTTTTTTTTCACATGGGGTGAAATGGGATATTTTTAAGATTCTTTTTATACTTTTGTTCGAAAATTGTTACACCCTCGCGAACACATTCTTATTAGAAGGACTCTCAAAGCTTATACAAAATCGTGTAACTAAAAATTTTTGGTTAAGCCGGTGCACAGGATTATTTTTTGGAGAAAATAAAAAATATATTAACAATATTAAATAAAAACTGCCTAGTAAAAAAGCTTTCCCATTTTTCCACCCCGCGCGTAATAGTTATTTATGGTACTAGTGGGTAAAGTAAGATATTGCCCATGAGAAAATTAACCTGCGAGGCGTCAGCCAAGAAGGTTAATTTTCGAGAGGGCATTATCGGTTTACCCATGAGTGCCATACAAGGTTTTATCCAATAAATAGCTTAGAAATTCATATTTTTATTAAAAATTTTAATGACATTTACAAGAAAATAATTTGACAAGTTACAGTTGAGTGGGTAAAATAAATAATTATCCACTCAATAAAGTAAAAGCCACGCGGGGGTTATTATTGAGTTTATCTATTTAAAATAAAGCTGGTAATTGTCTCATTATCTGTATGTATTGGATAAAGGTTTTTTATTATCATATTCACCTTCAGCAATATTTATTACAAGATTCACTTTCAGCAACCCCAAAAACTCCAATATACTAATTTTCACGAAAACTACCCCCCGCCTCTCAGGGGGTTGAGTTAGAATTGTTTTATTATCAGGTTCACTTTCAGCAACCTCCAAACCCCCAATATACTAATTTTCACGAAAACTACCCCCCCCCGCTCAGGGGGTGGATTTACGAAAATAAATTAAATTTGAAGTTAAAAGTATTAAAATATAAAAGACTTCTCGGATATGATAGTCCAATAACTTTTGAATATTTGAAACATATACAACATGTTTTACAATTCTAAATTATTTATTTATTAAAAAAATGCATGTCATTTAAAAACGGTTTCCAATAAATTATATTTTTACTCTAGTTATTTGCAACAATGTATTGTAACAATAAATCTTATTAAAATTTTGATTTTCTATGGACATATTTTTTTCTAAACGAGTATTGTAGGCCAATGACAATGCTATTTAATACCTATTATATCTTTTTTTTTGTATGTATGACATTACACAAAATAGTGTCCATATTGCAGATTAAATTAATAAACAAATTATAATATAATAGTTACAGTTCGGCAAAATTAAAATGCGAAAACCCGTTAACATAAATTTTTTATTAATACAAGGTGATTCGATAGGATAAAAAATTGTTTAAGTTGTTTAAACGATAGGGTTTTAAATGTTTTAATCGTTTAAAAACGATACTGTAATAAATATTTAAAATATAGAAAATGGCATCAAATAGAGATGACAGGTACCTATTTCTTATTATTTGCTTTCTAGGCTAAACGTTTCTATAGAAATACAGGAAGATTTAAAACAAATATGCTCATTTAGAGGCCAATTTATCATAAAGGAATAAAGTACAGCCAAAAATATAGTAACTTGCTTAGGAACAGTATTTTAGGTAGTATCTGTCAGATAGTAACCTCTTGAATAAAGAATCCACCCGATTCGCCCAAGTTAACTTACTATCTAAATACATTCCCAAAAAAATCGTGTTAACGGTCAGAATTTTTGTAGAACTATGAGGGCATGACTCATATCGTTATAATCAGACATTGTGTTATTTTTATTAAAATTACTATTCCTAGTTATCGATGTCAAGAGAGTACGTGTTACAATTTAACGTAAAAACCGTTAAATTATATTATTACAAATCGACTTGTTACTGCTTGTTGCGGTTTAAAATACCACAAAATCAAATAAAAATATAATAGGGCGTTTTTTAAATCAAAAAATAATAATATTATTTATTCACAATGTACAAAAGGCTAAATATTTCGCAAGTTAACTCCACATTTAATATAAACTATTTAAATACCTACCCATAGAAAAAAATATATAGATTCTGTATTCGTTTGGTTTGCCTATTATTTGAAACCCTGTGGTTTTGTTTATTTATGTAACACTTGTAATAATAAAATAATTATTATTAATTAAAATTAAAAGCAATGAAAATTATAATAAATAATAACTTATTATACTATCCACAGCGCGTAGCGCTAGAATAGTATTATACGGTAGTTTAATAATTAATTAGTAACTTCCCAAAATCGTCAAAAAACGTCCTAAATAAAAAATTCTTGGATATAAATGTGTTTTATGAAAAAATAAGAAATTGAAAATGTCCGTCTGATGTAAGGTTTTTGTGTAGATACACGATAACTTAAGAACGAATAATCCGATCGATTCGAAATTTTCAGGAAAAATTAAGTTCCATTAGGAAAAGATCCGTATTGTTTTTGAAAGTCCTCCACAAAACAAAAAAGTTATGGGGGGTTAAACTTTTTAATCCCAAAAAAGGGAAGGAATTTAAATAGATAAACTCAATAATAACCCCCGCGTGGCTTTTACTTTATGGAGTGGATAATTATTTATTTTACCCACTCAACTGTCACTTGTCAAATTATTTTCTTGTAAATGTCATTAAAATTTTTAATAAAAATATGAATTCCTAAGCTATTTATTTATTTATTTATTTATTTATTTATTTATTTATTTATTGTAGGATAAATACACAGAATCATGGATAAAACCTTGTATGGCACTCATGGGTAAACCGATATTGCCCTCTCGAAAATTAACCTGCTTGGCTGACGCCTAGAAGGTTAATTTTCTCATGGGCAATATCTTACTTTACCCACTAGTACCATAAATAACTATTATTATAAGGATCAGTCCTATCAATTTTGAAAGTAAAAAAAAGTTATGGGGTGTTAAACTTTTTTTAAAAATGAATAAATAATTTTTAAATTTTTTTCTTTCAAAATTTTTTCGTTTTTCGCAAAAGGAAAATAAAAAAAATTAATAAGCTTATTTTTTACTTCATTTTTATTTTTTTTTTAATACTGAGCCAAAATAAAAAAGAAAAGAATGGTCGTTTAGTGAATATTTCAGATCTAGTTTCGGTTTTTAGGTTATCAAAATCTCAATTAAAAAAAAGAACTTTCAAAGAAATCAAACCGTATCAAACTTGATGTTTCTTCTAACAGAAGAAGAAGCAGAAGAAGTGTTTTTAAGTGTCAATATAAAAGTAATTCACATGTAATCGAACGAACGTGTGAAAATATCTATTTATTTTACAGTAATTAATCTAGTTGTTAGGTTAACACCTTTTATGGGCATCGCACAAGTGCGAATTGGTAATTGTATTGAAGAAATTTGTTCGTGAGGAATTTTTTGAGAAAAACGACGGTAATATAATGATTCGAATAAAATCTACTGGACTTGTAGTAGTCTAAGAACTGGTGACCATTTTTATCTAATTATTTTCTTCCGGCTGTATTTTATATATGTCTTAAAGTACATTCAAATTAAGCTATTTGTCAATCGCCCAGTTCTAGATCGGGTTTGGACCTTTGTATGCTGAAAGCTCCAAAGAGGAGGTGAAATGAGGTATACGAAAAATATATTTTTAACTAAAAAGTCAAACACATAACCTAAAATTGACAAACTAATTTTAAGATAATTTTTGCGTTTTTTTTTTTTATGTTTAGCAGTTAGGTCGTAGGAAAATAGTATACGCGCCTTGACGCAAACCATTTTAGTGCACATCGAGTGCTTTTTTACTCGGCTAAGCTTTGTGTACTCTCGTGCACTAAAAACTGGGTTCGCGTCTCGGTGCGTAAAGTACTAAGAACTTTTACCTCAAGAAGTAATTTCAGACCAATGTTTATGAAGGTGCATCTTTTTGTTTGTTTATTTACTAACACAAACGCGATACAGCTTTGTGGTGTAAAATGTAGATGTCGCTAGTTGACTTTCAGGCTACCTAGTAGCGATGTTGCGTAGTTTCCACCTTATCATGAATTCAAATCATTATACTTAAATTAAAAATGTAAAAAACTTTATTGTGTATACTATAATTATGTTTAATAATATAGTATATTTAAATCTATTAAAATTAAACTACTAGTTCATATAAAACTCATACAGAACTAATGTTTCTTAAAATTTACAATAAAATATCCAAAGTATATGTTTCCAATCGGCAACACTGTACCCCTGTCAGTCATTTTACGACATTATACTGTGAGTTTACACATTCTTTGTCTTTACGCGTACTAAGGGTAAACAATAGTCACCCCATCAGCCCCTCACCGTAGTTGGTTCATGCTTCAAACAAAGCATACGGTAGATTTCATCATGTTCCTTCTTGAGGTAAAAGTTCTTTGGTAAAATACTATTACTATACATACTTTATTGAAACAAAAAAAATATATAGGCTCCCTAATTCAACATAGTACAAAAAATTCTATTCATAATTTTGTATTTGGATAATGTATTTTGATAAAACATCGCATGACTGTTTATATGAATTCAAATAAAATTATTGTCCACAGATTCAACATCATTTTAAAATGACAAAAGACCGTATGTAATTTAATATTATAAATGTTTACATACGTTTTATCTAAGGTAAAACTATTTTTGGTTTACACAATGGTTCGGAGAATATAGATCAATTTTTCTGATCAGATCTATTAAATATTTTACCCTACATTTTTTCTTGCATTGTTTAAGAATAAAAGTTTAAATCATTCACCTGATTTTTTTATTTTAAAACCTTTTTCTTTTCATTTGTGGGGGTTGAATTCTGTTTGATATTATCAGTGATACTTTTTATAAGAAGAGATTGAAAATAAATTAATTTGTAACAATAAATACACAATAAACATAGGGGTTATGTCTATAAGAAATACGATGTAAGAAATATTTGTAATGTTTGTAAAAGTACGTATTTTAAAAAGTTTAAAAACTTGATAAATAATAGTTATTTATGGTACTAGTGGGTAAAGTAAGATATTGCCCATGAGAAAATTAACCTCAGCGTCAGCCAAGCAGGTTAATTTTCGAGAGGGCAATATCGGTTTACCCATGAGTGCCATACAAGGTTTTATCCAATAAATAGCTTAGGAATTCATATTTTTATTAAAAAAATTAATGACATTTACAAGAAAATAATTTGACATGTGACAGTTGAGTGGGTAAAATAAATAATTATCCACTCAATAAAGTAAAAGCCACGCGGGGGTTATTATTGAGTTTATCTATTTAAAATAAAGCTGGTAATTGTCTTATTATCTGTATGTATTGGATAAAAATATATATTTTTAATAATTTGGATAAAAATATATATTTTTAATAATACCTCGTCCACGAGCTCGCATAACCATAACATATAACATAAAACGATGCCGTGATTGGCTTGACGTAATGTTTATGGTTATGCAAGCCTGTGGACGGTGCTTTATACATTTGATACTTTAAGTTTCTGGTTGATTGAAGTTGATACGTATCTTACGAAGTACCCATTTAAAATACTCAAAATAATAAAAATGGTTATATTAATTTAAAAAAAAACAAGAATATATTTAAAGATTGTGTTTAAAAGTATTTATTCATATTTTTCTTTCCGTGTAGAGTGGCGCACAAAAATAAGTAAAACAGCTATAGAAAAACAAAAAAAATAGTTATTAACTATAAAAAAACATATTTTTTTTTCCTATAGCTAAATTTAATTCTAAATTAGACATACTAAATCTGAAACAAGTTCTGCAACTGTATATTCCAGCGCGAGTTAAGTTTTTTTTATTGTTTTAGCCTTGGTTATTCAAAAACCGAAACCGAAAAAAAACAAGACCATCAAATTATCTAAGAAAAGGTGTAGTAGGCTGTTTAGCATGTTTTTGTCGATCTTTTTTGTCGAACTTTTTATGTTTTTAATTTGATGGATTTAGTTTATCGTTTTTGGGTTGCAGCTACTGTTCCGTTTTTTTTTCTACATTCCTCATTTGTTTAAATTAGTGCATTTTTTGTTGTTTTTCCTTAATGGTATGCAAAATTCGACCATCTTTGACCCTTTTTTTTTTCATTGATTAAGTGGGCTTACATTACACAGCCACACACAAAAAAAGGTCAAGAACTCTTCTGGAGAACATTGTATTCCTATGTATTTTGAGATGCTGAATCCAAATTTGAGGTCAAAATAGCAACTCATTCGAGTAGTTTTCGAGATAACCTCAAAAAACGTTATACTCGTTATACACTGATAAAAATATATGTAAGAATAATGCAAACGTTATGTGAAATAAAATTTTACGGAACATATTCTGTAAAAAATTGTTTAAAATAAAATTTTACAGAAAATATTCTGTGGCTACATGTGGGGCTACAGAAATAAAAAACAAGAACTTTTATTTTATTAAGTACGTAGTGCCAGAAAAAATGTTCGCTGCTAAAAAAAATTATCTTATATTTGTGGCGTCTACTGTACTAAGACATTAAAGCTTACTTAACGATATTTTGGAGAGCGAGCTGAAATTTAAAAGAAAGATAGGATGCCCAGAATAAAATATATCTCATACTAGGATGCAGAAATTTTAGAGAAATAGAAGAATTGGCTAAGCATAAAGCTGCTTTAAACCAGTCTTATAACTGGTGTAAAAACTCCAACCCAACCATATTATTAAAAACGAAAGAATAAAGTCACCTGTCAAACTTCTATTAACCACAGTACAATTGCTTATCGAGTATCCATTATCCTAGGTACAAAATATAGGTTAGAACTACCTTTCACTACGTTCAATACACTTATAAATATATCAATTGTCGATTGACAATTGATCAGGTATCGGAAGGGTTGAGAAACACACGCTCCGATGCCTCCGATGCAAATCTGCCAAGAAACTTTTTAACACCCTTTGATAATAGCCTTAAATCGTGGGGTTGTATCGATTTTGCTAAAAGGGTCTAACTACCGATTATATTATTATATAGGTAATTCATTTGTCAATATTACAAGATCATTAATATTGAAAACCGATAAATATTTTGAATTGAATATTGGAATATATTTGAATATATTATTGCAGGTATGGTAAAGGGTTAGTAGGTTATTGAGGGACGTACGGTCTTTTTACTTGTTAAGGATTGAGTAATTTGGTTTTGACAGTTGATGGATTAAATGATTAGATTTGCTAATAAGAAATGGGACCGAGATAAACAAGCATTCTAAATTTTGTCTTACTTCAAATGTGTTAACTTTGTAACACAGAACCTTCTTATCCTCAACCTTTCACAATGAAAGTTTCATTAAATGAAAGGCAAAGCCTTAGAAATATTTTATTAGAAATAAGCGCTGAGAAAAGGCAATTAATATACAGTTTAAACAATAGAGGTCCTAATAATGTACCTTGGGGCACACCATATAGAATATTTAATTATGTTCTATTTGGCATGCCGCAAGGTATTGGGACCTCTATTGTTTAAACGGGATATTAACTGCACTTCTTATTAATTATAATGGAATACCGTAAACTTTAAAAATTTAAAAAGCCTTAGGTACGAAAAAAGGTTATATATGATAACTTTTTGGTTAAAATACATTTTTGTTTGTTAAGTATTTGCGCTATCTATAAAAGGATGTGAATTAAAAACATTGTAAATTGTGAACTATAAAATGAGCTCGCTCTTTTGATTAGCTATAACCACCGATTGTGGTAAACAAACAAATTAACCCTAATAAATCCACGTAATACGTCCTTTTGGACACTAAACAGTCCTAATTTGAATACAATTGAAATATCTTGAAAGCAACCGCCAAAAAACCTGTTATGTACGTTATAAAAATACTGTACCTTGTGGTCCGTCATAATCACAGAAATACATAGAGCATTCATTTATTTTAAGGCATACCCCAAGGTGCACTGTTTGGACCTCTATTGTTTAAACTTGATATTAAGTGCCTTTGATTAATTATAATCGTTTTGTTTTGGAAAAAATCTAAAAGCCAGAATAGGTTAACTCCAATAAATCCAAATAATACGTCCGCTTGGACAGTAAAATTTACCGATTTAAATACAATTGAAATATCTTGAAAACCACCACCAAATAACGTGTTATCTTACATTGAAATTTCCTACCTGTGGACACATCTTGCATTGGTACTTTCTGGGCTGAGGCCCGCCGTTTTGCATGCCACCCATCTTGGTGGCATTAATCGGCTGAGGGACTACCAGCAAAGCGGGACTCGAACCAGCGACTCCCGGCGAAGAACTCGACGACGTGGACCGGCCTGAGGTGTAGATGCCCGGGGTTCCGGCCATGTGGTGGTCCTCCATACCAGCGTATACTAAAATTAAAAAATTAGTTTGTGAAAAAATTGTTATTTATATATCAAGGGAGTAAACTGGTTGTTTTAGTCCCGCAGTATGAATGTTTGCGTGCGAAGCGGAGCGAAGCTAGGGAAACATTCATGTTAGTGGCTAAAACACAGTTTACTCCTGAGGTATATACACTATTTTTTGCACGACTGACATCTATATTTACATAAAATTTAAATTGAAACATATATTCAAAACGAACTAATCCATTTTTTCCAATTTCTTTTAAAATTAAATCAAGATATCCATGAATCGCGAAATGACAGGTTTGCGTTTTCAATTGTTTTTTTTTCAATATGGCCGTAGTATTTTAAATGTGGCACGGTGTGAACAAATATTACAAAGTTTTCTAGAAGAAGTAATAAAAAATATGGATTTTGATGCAATAATGCTGCAGTTTATCGAAACTGATTCCATTGGTGGTTATTGAGAAACAGGCAGCAGAGGATATTTTAAATTTATTGCCATCCAAATATTAAGTTAAAAGTGTACAGCTATCGTAAATAACATGATACAGATGCGGGAGTAAAACAATAGGTCAAGTCACACAAACGAAAGAGTAAAATAACGTTTTAGTCACGGTAGTGCAAAAAAATATTTGAATATCAATGAAAAATACTTGGGTAGTTTTTTTTATCAAACTATTGTAAAAACAACATTCTTTTGAATAAATAATGTTAAGCCTATTTTTAATAAACTGTTTATTATAATATTTTTTGTTAAAAAAAAATCATGCGTAAAAAACTAGTCAGATCTTGACCATTCTTAACTTATTCAAATTGAACCATATACAAATTTTTTTCTAAGCAATAAATATTTTTTTTCTGCAAAAAAATTCTGTTATAATATAATAATAAAGTATTAAACAAATAATTGAATATTAATGTTGTAATTAAAAAATAAACGTGACGTAATATTTTTAATAAGTAAAAAACCGGTCGAGTTTTTTTAAAAGGTAATTATAGCCAGTAAATTGTAGCAAATATACTTACAGTTTATGCGTTGGCCGCAAAAAATATTAATAATAATAATTTTTAATGATTTAATTATTTCAAATTGGTAATTTTCTTAGATTTTTTTAATTTCGAGCTAATTATCACATAAAATTTTAAAAATATATTAATTAAATGAAAATTAAGTTACTATATTAGTAATATTTGCAGGAAAAATACTGTACTGAACTCGTGTAAAGTGTCTATATCATACTAGATTTTCACGAGTCTGAAGTGTATCACTTTCTATACTTGTTATGTAATATAATATTACATTAACAATTATGGAATGTGATATATTTTATACGAGTAGGAAGCAAGTACAAGAAAGACACTTTCCAACGAGTTCTGTTAATTATTTTCCCTACGATCATATAAATATTGACAACAAATTTATTGTTTTGCGCTATAATAAACCGTTTAGGAGTGCTAAAAATAAAATTAAACGCAAAAAGTAAAAAGATATGAAAATAATGAATAGTAGCCACCTCAAATACTAGCCAAGTCAAGTTCAATACAAACTAGATACTTAATTATACGTATTATAAAATTACATAGAGAAATATTCAGGGTTAAGTCAAGAAACTAATCAATGTTTTTACTTTCCTCATCATAACTTCCCTGCTAAGACAAGTTGTCCTATCTGCAAAATAGATGTTTTGAGATATGGCCAGTTTTGGGAACGTTCAAGTATTACGTAACGCAAATTGTACCAAAATTCATACACTTCATACCCCGGTTCTCGCGTTATTTAAGGCTGTAGAGATTCCATATTTTGGCTACCCCCCTAACACACCCCCTATTAGGGGGGTAGCCAAAATATAAAATCTCTATAATCTATAATAACGCGAGACATGGGGTATAAAGTGTATGAATTTTGGTACAATTTGCGTTACGTAATACTTGAACGTTCCCTTTATTGTTTTTGAAAACATGTTTAAATAAATATCGCGTTGGGTTCTGCTTTATTTTAAATCAAAAGTACGCGATATCCTTTAAAAAAAATATTTTTTTTGTTAGAAAAAACACTAGTCGTACTAAATGCATTTGTTCTATCTGAGAAAGTTAGGTCAAAATGATCTAAAAAGTCCAATCAAATTACTAATATCTGTAAAGTTAGTCCTAGTCCTGACTTATTCGTCTAGTAAAGACTAGTTAGGACAATTTTATTTAGAAAACATTGAAAATTTTCCACATAGGACAAACATCTTAGGCTAATTTTTAGGATTTGGGTTTTAGATGGGACATTTCTTTTTAGTAGGATAGTGTAAAGCAATACAAGGGTGTGCTTATCTCAAAAAGTGAATTTTTGCAGGTAGGACAACTTGTTTTTGCAGGGCAGTATTGGTGTATTTTTTTTTAATTTGATTTAATTCACCAAACATTTTTTTCTTAGTATACCCTTCGTAGCGCGTAAGCGCTAGAAGAGTATAATACAGTCGTTCCAAGTTATCCAAAATTTCCAAAAAAATTAAAAAAGCTGAAGGAAAGTCAGATTTACGTAGTTTTTCTTATATAAAATTATTTTTATTATGAGGATTAATTTTAGCAAATAAAAAAAAAAAAAACAATTGGCTAATATTTTCCGAAAAATCAAAAAACCTTGTTTCGGTGATTGACGAATTGTACTATGCTAAAAGGCATTTTTTTTTCAGTATAAATTTTATCAAAAACTATAGTTTTTCTTTTTAACTGAAAGCTCTAGAAGTTAAAATGTTTCATCTAGTGATACTAATACTTAATATTAAAAAATATTATTCTCAACCAAACAATACGCCATTATTAAAAATTAATAATTTAAAAGTAATTTATCTATTCTTTAATAAATAACAGATACAAGAATAATAAAATATATCCAACACAAATGATCTATCTTTTTAACTAGCAACACGTCATGTTAGCCTTGTATCGTGACCCGAGGCGCGCCAAAATACCTTTACCAAAAAAAAAACAAATACATGCAATTTAAGGAGGCCCACATATGGGACATTCTTCTACTAAAATTAATTTTGCTAAAAATATTTTAAGAAATAAGATTAAAGAACTACGCAGAGCTGCATTTTTCTTTATATTTGAATCAAATTTCAACCAAATCGGTCAAGAAATAAGGAAGATATCATGGAAATTCTAGTGAGCGGCGTCATTATTTTAGAAGAATAATCCTTCATATCTTCGTTATTTCTGGGCCGTTTTAATTATAATTTGGGATACAATTTTTAGCTGATTAATTATCTAATTGTTTTATAGCCTTTTACATAAGAATGGCCCATATACATGCAATTTAAGGAGGTCCACATATACATATATTAAAAATTTGCAAGTCGATTTCCTGTTCGACCGGTTATTAACTATTGCCTAATGATTTAAGGGAACACTTTTAACAGATCAATGGACTGTATTATATTAAATACACTAGCTGTAAATCCCGTTTTTGCACGGTCATCTGCAAGTCGGAATACACGGAAAGAAATTAGTGGGCTCTGCGCTATACATTATAAGATATTTGGTAACAGTGGCAAATTATAGTGATTTAAGCTATAGATTATAAGGGACACAATAACTAATAATGTTAAAAATAAATTGGAAACGATTATATATATTACAGACACGATTATATTTATTACAGGCACTATTATAAATTTACAGAAATTTTATTATATTATAAAAATTATTAGCACGGACAATAATTAAATCTATTTAAGCTATAAATGCCATACTATTTGTTATATTTTATTATTCACTAAACAATTAAAGTATTTCATATAAATTTTTACACTGACTGCCATAATTGTAAGAGAAAGCCTTGTATTTATATAATAAGCGATTATAATTTGCTTGGTATGTGTGTTATAGCGCTCCTAGCTATAATTTTTTTTTCCGTGTACGCTTTTAAAAATCTTCAAGTTCTTTTTTTATAACCTTGTTTAATAGGCGAGTCAATTTTTAAATATATTTTTTTAATATTTTATATTTTGTTTTTCAATGTTTTGATTTGGGGGGTTATGGGGTCGGAGATCAAATTTCGGATTTTTTTTTTCTGGGGTCGTGGAGGGATACTCAAAATTTGCCAAATTTTGCTTCAAGTTAATTAAATTATGTATGTTAAGTATGACCCCTGCAGGACTTTACTAGAAAAAAAATAAATAAAATAATCTAACCTTTTTGCATTTGATTGTGTTCGTTCATTTTTGACTCGTAGCCTTGTTTGTTTATGCCCATCGTGTTTCTGGTCCAATTTGAATAGTCTTTTTCGTGCTGATTGCATTGCTGTAACAAAAAAAAATTATAAAAAATAGTTTTTAATACGGGCAAAATCGGTTCGTGGAGACTTGGTCAAAGGGGTAGAGTTTGTTGTTTTGGGACACCAATTATGCATAATCGTCGTCGTATATATGGCCATTTGGTCTAAAATAACATAATCAAAATTTATGATACGCAAAAAAAAGGATTTCTTGAACCAATTGTCTTTCGATATGTTCAAAGCCATATTCTCCTGTTTCAAGGCTAGCAATTCTTTGAACCAAAGTCAATGTCCTTGAATGGAGAGAACATTTTTGAAGATTTTAAAGATCCACGATCTTAATTTAAGGATATTGACTTTGGTTCAAAGAAATCCTAGCCTTGAAACAAACGAGAATATAGCTTTGAACATATCGAAAGACGCGTGTCCCTGGTTCAAGGAATCCTTTTTTTCTGTGTATATAACCTGTTTTGTTCGACTCAGAGCTTCTTTCAAATTTTCCTTAGGGCATATCAACAGCCTCGCATAACACGCATAATACATAAGAATGCGATGCCGTGATTGGCTTGATGTGCCGTCATGAATCTTGTAAGCCAATCACGGTATCGCATTCTTATGTATTATGATTGTTATGCGAGGCTGTGAATATGCACTTATGCCACTATTCGTAATGGATGCAATAGTAAAATAAAAAGTATTGGTTTTCTTTAGCAGTAGTTATTTAGTTTAAGGCCGGCAGATTGCCAAAAATCTTTTTGTTGAAACCTTAAGTAACAGCAAGCTATAATAATTTTGGAAGATTTTTTTTTCTGTTCATTATTATCTTTTAATGGAATATTTTTACGACATAAAAAAAATATTTTCGTTATCAATAAAGTGGTGGAAGGCGTCTAAAACGAAATGAAGCGGAGCACGGGGGCGGCGTGTACCTGACCTTGCCGTCGCCAAGGCGACGAGACAACACTTGCCCCTACCCCCGAACGAGCTTTCTTTTGAAAGCACAGTGGGTAATTTTTTATTTTTTTTTTATATTTTGCGACTCTTATACGCTCATAATCACACGCATTTTGCGCGTTCTTATAGGCCTATAAGAGGTTGTACTTTTTTCCTTTTGGGTTGGCAATACAGGACAAAAGACGATCGCTTGGCGTTTTCCGTTCAAATGTAAACACAGCTTTTAAGTTTAGTTTTATACGAAATTGTGTTTTAGGTTATTTTTTACCGTGTTAAAATTGTGACTTGGTTACTTGCAGTGAAAAAGAGAAGAGCTCACTATAAAAGATATCAAAATATTGTTTGTTTGTTTTAGAGTAAAATAGAAAAAAAAAGTATAAAGCACTCGTTTTATAACACATTTTTAGCGCACTATTAATCTAGAAAACTCGCCGCAAGCGGGTCGTCTTCTAAACTTGTACTCGTGCGCTAAAAACGTGTGTTATGAAACTAGTACTTCAATATACTATTTTTTCAATATGTAAAAGACAAAGTTCAGAGATCTAGAAAACTTGGAAAAGTCAGGGAATTAAGCTAGTCAGGGAAATCGTAGGCCCAGTATTGGTTTGTTCTATATGTAATTCCAGATTCTGGACTTTTAACATATTGGAATTCCTAAGAATTGCTTTATTTCATCTGCAGTTAGATTTTGCTGATATTTGCAATATTGACATTATTATTGCATTATTTGCATTATTTGCATTACTGAATAAAGAAAAACACATTAAAATAACATTAAAAGTCCATATTGAACATTTTAGTTTTTTGTAGATAGAACAAACCAATAATGGACCGATGAAATATCAATATCTTTTTCCTACCACATAACTTTCAAAATTGTAAAAATTATGTATGTTGTTATGAAAAACGTTATGAAAACCTCTCTTTTAAGTCACTGTATCTCAAATTTCAAATAAATAAATAGAGATATTTGAAGGAATTTGTAAGATATTCATGTGCTGAAATTTGACTAAAGCCTCTTTTCGATGATTTTGATATTCTTCGATTAGGTATCTGGCTTATAATAAAACTAAAATTAGATAACTGAACTTTTATTTAGTAATTTGTCCGAATCTTTTAATTTTTGGACCACTGTGTACTGAAAAAAACCTACCATTAGAGTATTCTGTATAAAATTACATTAATTTATATTATAAATTGATGTAACAAACACTAAAAATATAACATTCATTTATTGTTAATTTATATTTTTTCGAGAGATAATACTATGTATTTGATTTATTTAATTTGACCTAGAAATCGTAAATATGAATATGAAGCTATTTTAAGCTTTCAAATATTTCTCTTTTAAATAATAAGTTATTGTTTGAAAAGTAACAACTTATAAACACGCTTTTGTATATATTTTTTTCTACTTTCCCATAATAACAGAAAAACTGGTAAAATCTTGTGTTGGTAAAAAATTCAAAAAATTGTTTTTGTTTCATTTTACTTTTTCGATGTTTTATATTGACTTGTTAATTTCGAAACCTCGTATCTCAAAAAAATCAATTTTCGGTCCTTTGTAGATGATGAATGAGTACAGGGTTATTCTTTTAAATGGTACACCCCCGTAACTTTTGAACGGAATGAGATATAAGCTTCAAATTTGGAATATTTATATCACACAATAAAAACTATCACTTGCCATATTTTTTAATTTTTTATTCGGTAATGCGACGCCAGGGGGGCAATGGGGGACAATATTTTAAATGGCATCCTAGGTCTTGTGATACGTCATTTTAAAGAGCTCTATTTAAGTGTGTAACTATTTATTTTTTAATATTTTTTTTGAAGATTTTTTGTTTTCTTTAAAATTATTCAAATTTTTAATATTTTGTGTATAAATATTGAAAATTTTACATGAAAATGATAAATAATTAGTCTTAAAATCCAAAATGATCAAAATTTGCGTTACTTAATACTTGAACGTTCCCCTACAGACTGTAATTCCCACAGGCTATATAAAGAAAATTAAAAAATGGTAAAAATCAAAGATAGATTCATAGGTACATAACGCAATATGTAGCTTAAAAAATAACTAGAGCCGAGCATATTCATGGAACGATATTTTAATAAAAATTCGTATATGCATCGTGTACGTTTCCGAAAAAAGTAGAGAAAATAAAAAAGTTCACATAATATCAATACAAAACAGAGAGAACTCTGAACAGAGTTTTCTAGAACTAGAGATGTGGGTCTATAGCCTACTAGGGTATGTGGTTACATTTAATTTTCTATTTAAGTCTCGTTATGAAGCCAACCACTAAAAGTTTAAGAAAAGGCGTAATTAAATTTAAAAAGTCTAGGAATTGACAGTATCCCCTACATAATGTACAATATTAATTTTTCTGTTTGAGTTTCATAATAAAGCCAGCTAGGATTTAAAATTACTAGACATAGTTTTAAGAAAATGCGCATTTAAATTAAAAATATCTGGGAATAATAGTCGATAGTATCACGTAGATACTTTTGTAATGTTCACTTTTCTATTTGACTCTTTTAATAAAGCCAACAAAGATGTCTGTATAGTTTTGAAAGTATGTACAGTTAAATTTAAAATATCTAGGAGTAATAGTTGATAGTGACCTCTACATATTTCTATATTAATTTTTCTATTTCAGTTTCATAATAAAGCCAGCTAGAATCTAAAATTACCAGATTTAGTTCTGAGGAAATATGCATTTACATTTTAAATATCTAGGATCCTAGATATTCGAATAATAGTAGATAGTATCAACTTGTTCATTTGTATATTTGTGAAAATATCTAGTTCAAAAATTCGTATTCGAAACGTCGAATAGTAGTTAGTTAGTACAACTTAGAATTTCTTCCTAGTGTAAGTAAAAATTCCTTTAACATTGTCTAAACTAAAAAACATAAAAAATGGGAAGGTGAAAGCTAAAAAAGTATAATTTTGTACAAAAAATATCATGGCAACTTGCATGGTGCATTATTTTCACAAACTACGACTAAGTATGTAAATAAATAAAATAAAGAAACTATAATCTAGGAGTCCATAGTTCTAGATCTCGGTTTGCGCTCGCCTTTAGTCATAAAAAAAGAAAACAAAAAAAACCTCCGAAAAAAAACGTACTTTTTTATGGGCAGCGGCAAGCGTGCGCTGAAAAAGTCTGATACCCCCTTGTCGCCCCCTTATGTCTGATATTATTGATTTTCTTGGTGGAGCACGGCGTCTGGCAAGTCTACCGCCCCGACGCCTAGCGTCGTCAACGACGGCGTCCCCTGACCTGCCTGACGTCGAATTTTATTCGGTAGGACTATCTGGGCCTATAAACCGATCGATTTTTTTTGCGAGGACTTTTTTTGTGGTAGGCCTAGTGAAACACTTCTTTCTGTCTTATATCGATAAACTCCTAAGGGAAGCTAAATAGTTTTTTATTAAGTATATTTATATTCCACTAAGTTAAAATCAGAAATCATAGATACACACTAAAATACACTGCCCGGTAAAAGAGCTTTCCCATTTTAGACCACCGCGCGTAAAATGGATTTTTTATTATTACACGGAAAAAAAAAATTATAGCTAGGAGCGCTATAACACACATACCAAGCAAATTATAATCGCTTATTATATAAATACAAGGGAGGGACTTTTGTGGCAGTATAGAATCTACCACGGTCGCCGCCGACTAAAGAAAGTCCTTTCCAAGGATTCATCACAGAAACTAGGTAGTATTAAAAGGAATGATGGCTCATATACAGATGACCTTCAAAGTACCTCTACAATACTCCTAGAAACTCATTTCCCAGGATGTGTTATTACTCCCAATCAGGAATGGCATCCACATACGCTTCCACCTCCAAGTAAAGAGGACTGGAAAGTGGCCTCCAAACTGGTTGACGAGAAACGCATAAAATGGGCCATTGGGACTTTTTCTCCCTTTAAATCTCCAGGATTGGACGGAGTATTCCCAGCGCTTTTGCAGTGGGGCCTGGATATAATCTCCAGTCCACTAAAACACATTTTTCAGGCATGTATAGCTTTCAAATACATTCCGAAAGCATGGAGAGAAGTTAAAGTAACCTTTATTCCTAAGCCTGGAAGGAAAGACTACTCACTAGCTAAATCCTACCGACCAATTAGCCTGACGTCTTTTCTTTTAAAAACGTTAGAAAAACTGGTTGACAAAGAAATTCGGGATGGTGCACTCTCTAGAGTTAAACTACACCCAAATCAACACGCCTACATCCCTGGCAGATCGACGGAATCAGCTCTCCGAGCTGTAATTTCCCAAATCGAGAAATCCCTGGGACTGAAAGCATCGACACTTTCTGTGTTTATCGACGTTGAAGGAGCGTTTGACAAAGCGTCTTTTAAAAGCATTAAAACTGCCCTACAAAGACATGGTGTATCACCCACACTCATTGAGTGGATACAACACATGCTTGAATGGAGAGCAGTTCAACTAAACATAGGGGGATTAATCACAAGAGGAGTTGTAACAAGAGGCTGCCCACAAGGTGGAGTTCTTTCTCCTCTCCTTTGGAACCTTGTAGTGGACAGCCTATTAACACTCCTTAACGATAATTCTTTCTACACAATAGGATATGCAGACGACATAGTCATACTACTTACAGGGAATTTTGAGAGCGTGCTGTGCGATCTCATTCAGCGCGCACTCAATACTCTACAGAAATGGTGTGATGATCACTCTCTCTCGGTTAACCCAGCCAAGACTGAGATGGTCCTGTTCACTAAGAAAAGGAAACTGGGAAACCTCAAAGTCCCATTTCTTTTCGGAAAACAACTCAGCTTTTCTAAAGAAGTAAAGTATCTGGGAATTCTTCTTGACAGCAAACTGTGTTGGGGACCACACCTTAAGCAAAAAACAGAAAAAGCATGCATAGCTTTTTGGCAGTGTCGTAGAGCACTGGGCAGATCTTGGGGTTTGTCTCCCAGGATCACCCTTTGGCTGTACACCGCTGTCATAAGGCCTATGCTAACATATGGCTCAGTTGTATGGTGGCCCAGAACCCAACTGACTACAGCAAGAACGCAACTAAATCATATTCAAAGACTAGCTCTTATGAGTATAACCGGTGCAATGCGATCAACTCCAACTGCAGCTTTAGAGACTCTGCTTTGTATTCCTCCCCTTAATATTTTTGTTGAGGGTGAGGCCGCAAAGACAGCGCTTAGGCTGAAAGCAAATAGTACGTGGAATGCAAGAGGAACGCGTACTGGACATGAGTCTATTCTTGAACGGTTTGTGTCACAAGCTCCCATTCTTGAATCTCAGACCGATCTAGTTGCTCCCAGGTATATCTTTAATAGATCATACCAAGCTTATGCTTCCACTAAAGAAGAAACTGACAGCGTACCTGACATTGTCATGTACACTGATGGTTCAAAGACAACTGACGGATCAGGTGCAGGAGTTTTCTGCCCAGATCTAGAGTTAGAAATAAGCATTTCCCTTGGCAAGCATGCCTCGGTCTTTCAGGCAGAGGTAATAGGCATAACAAATGCTGCGAGAGCTATTTCTGAAAGGGAAATCAGTAATAGAAGAATAACTATTCTTACGGATAGCAAAGCTTCCATACAAGCAATCAAGTCTTTCAAAATTACTTCAAAGCTAGTTTTGGAATGTCACCAATCCCTGGAGGAAGCGGCAGTTTCTAATACTGTTACACTCTCATGGGTAAAGGGGCATAATGGAAATGTAGGCAATGAAGAAGCTGATAGATTGGCACGAGCAGGCTCAGGCTCTGTACCTATTGGTCCAGAGCCCATAATCCCTGTATCTGTCGCTTTTAAAACAGCTCTCATTAATCAAGAAACTCACATAAAACACACCCGTAATTGGATTACGAGAAACGACTGTAAACATGCAAGAGCAGCCCTTCCCACTCCGTGTGAAAAGACAGCACGCTTTTGTATGCAACTAAAAAGGGATAACCTAAGACAGTTTGCAAGCATCGTAACAGGTCACTGCAAACTAAATAAGCATCTTAACATCATGGGGAAGCCAGTCGACCCCATCTGTAGAGGATGCTACATGGAAGAGGAAACAATGGAACATGTGTTATGTCACTGTCCAGCGTTAGCCTTAATAAGAGGGTCCATGCTAGACGAGTACTGGCTCGACATGGCCGGTATAAGCAGCATCACTCCCAGACATCTTCTTAGATATATTCAAAGAATTGGATGGCTGAGAGGTTAAATTAAATGCTGCGACCAAAGGGAGGTAGTACAATGGGCCCAGCTAAGTGGCCTAAGTGCGTGTAGATAGCTACCCTCCACCCTAATAACCATAACCATATATAAATACAAGGCTTTCTCTTACAATTATGGCAGTCAGTGTAAAAATTTATATGAAATACTTTAATTGTTTAGTGAATAATAAAATATAACAAATAGTATGGCATTTATAGCTTAAATAGATTTAATTATTGTCCGTGCTAATAATTTTTATAATATAATAAAATTTCTGTAAATTTATAATAGTGCCTGTAATAAATATAATCGTGTCTGTAATATATATAATCGTTTCCAATTTATTTTTAACATTATTAGTTATTGTGTCCCTTATAATCTATAGCTTAAATCACTATAATTTGCCACTGTTACCAAATATCTTATAATGTATAGCGCAGAGCTCACTAATTTCTTTCCGTGTAGATTTACTTTTAGCAACCTTAAAATCCCCAATACACCAATTTTCACAAAAACTACCCCCACCCCCCAGGGGTTGAAATTAGAAAAATTTTATTAAAAGATTCAGTTTTAGCGACAAGTTCCAGTGTAAAGTTTACCAGAGTGCATACTTTGCCCCCAGGAAATTATTTTTACCATTATTTTATTGTAAGCTATACTGCCTCACAAAGCTAGAAAGCCTTAACTCCATTTGTCGCATAGCAACGTTTTCGTCAACTCTAATGTAATATTTTGAAAACGCTGCTATTGACTAATGGAGACTGCTGTCTAGCTTAGTAGGGCAGCATAGGTGTGAATTAAGAGTGTAAATAATTTTTTTGAACCTATAAGAATTATAATTATTATAAAATATATAAAATCCATTGTAAATATGGTTTTTACAAACTGGCGTCCGACGTAACATAATCTGACTATTTGGTTTAGGTCGGTTTTTTCGTCTGTTTGGACTTTTTGATGCTAATAGGGGGGCATAGTCTTCCCATTTAAATGGGGATAATACAATTCTGACGAAAATTATACCTTAAACGCGTTAAAACCCCTAAAAATCGGCAAAAAAAATACTGGACGTACACTTAGCTTCGTGTACGTCTGACGTACAAATAGCTTGTTCCTAGTTTTTGTTTCTCTAATTTACAAATTACGTTTTTTTTGTGTTCATTGTTTTGCAAAACTTTTTACTTTATGTTTTTTTTTACTATTTATTTCCAAACTTTAAGGGTCGATGTCTTGAAAACGGTACACTTTCAAAAAAGAAAAATAAATATATTGGCAGATTTGGACGAAAAGTTTTACCAGAAAATGTTAAGATTCTAGTGCGCCCAAAACCTTGTAAACTAGTGTTATTAATAAAATCAATAAAAATAAAAATTTAAAATCATTTTATTTTTTCGTGAAGTATGATAGAAACGTAACTTTGTTTTTCAATTTTCCCGAATTCCTGCTCGAAAATATTCAATATCCTTATTCTGAACTTATGTATCTATCTTTAGATTTTAAACAAAAAATCTATATTCGATATGTCAAACCGCGTAGCTTTATTTATAATAGAATATCGTGATAAATAGAAGATTTCATGAAGAAATTTTTAAGTAAAAATAAAAAATCATAATAGTTATATTATTGGTTTGATGCAGCTAGCATGTAATAGTATGTGACCCACCATTTCATCCCTTCTCCAAACTAGCCCTTTTTTCAATTTTCTCCAATACGCTTTCGTCTGTAACTTTATCAGGCCATTTTATATTAATTATTCTTCTTTAGCACCACATTTCATTTTATAGAGGCTTTAAATGGTATTTCCTTTTGATAATAACACCGGCCCACAAAAAAAACAATTGCAGTTGATAGACTATATCTTACTTAGGTTTTTTTGGGCGCTGAAAATGAATTTAACAAAGAAAAATCATAAAGGACCTCGCACCCTTCCTATGGAAAAGTGGTTCTGTCAGATTTGGCTGAATTTTGGAAATGTTGTAGATCTCGACTTTCTGAGTCAAAAGTGTCTTTGGGCACAACTTTCAAAATTGCATAGTTTAGGTTCTAGAGAATGTTAAAGATTCCGAGCTAGCTCATCCAATTTTTTTTTTGCAGTTTTTTTGAAAAAAAAAAAAACTGAGGGTCAGCGAGTTTTTCACTACAGTAACATCAAATTCGTATTTAAAGCCTGAAAATACAAAAAATATAGTTTAGTTAAGAGTAATTGACTTTTTTTTTATTTTTTTGGGCGTGTGCAATTGATTAAAAGAAATTTAAATAATTTTAAAGTTATATTACACATGTCAATGATGCCCCTTTTTACATACAAATACACAAAAAGAATTAAATTATCTCTATAAACACGTAATTAGATTAAGATTTCATAATCAAAAAACAAAGAAAAAAATCCTCTAACCGTTTTCAACCAAAAAAGTTCCCATTATGCATAAGCACAAATAAAAATCATTATGCATGAAGTGTTTCAAAAAATAACCACATTCATCTTGACAAAGCTTGGCAAAGAAGAATTACGTTTAAAGACTATAGGCAGCATCTGCATAAAGATAAACCCCTTTTAAGGATAATTTTCGGACCCCCAAAATTTGGGGTTACTCCATCCAGCGGCGGTGTTTTGACGGGTAAAGAAATTTTTTGAACAAATGAGACATGCCGTTCCCTTTATCATGGCAACGGCAACAACTAGAGAGACTTAATGTGACATTTTCTGTCAAGAATAAGATGGAGACATTAATTAAAATCTAGGGAAATGGCAAACCAGCAAACGTGTTTTTCGGATATGAATAAGTTTCTCTTCCATAGTTAATTTTTTTTAAGGTATAGTTATTTTAAACGTTCCCGCTTGTAAACAATCTCGAATTTACCATAGCAACGTAAGATACGCATGCCTCGTAAGCGAAATGATTAGGCCCAATTTACACAACCGTAAAACGTTGACGTGCCATTAACGAGAACAAAACAATGATTTATTCCTCTAAATTATTGGAATAAAAGCGATTTTATAAGCAAATTTTGCTTCTACAGGAATACAAAAGTGTTTTTAGCAACAGCTTTATCATTTCTCTTTTTTACATCAAAACATCATAAAAACACAGTAAGTAAACAAAAATTATTAATTTTGGTTATGTTGACATTCAAAACAAGCCACATGCTTCAGTGTAAATCGGACTTTGTGGAGTATTTAGCGGCAAATTTAAAATAACTATACCTTAAAAAAATTATCTTTAGTTATAAATTTGTCAAAATATATTTTTAAGTTTATTTATCATGACATATTTTTACAGTGCCGTGCAAAAATAGACTTGTTTGCCATACCTCGGATATTTTTGAACTTATTTGTTATCCAGTTGGGATTAATCATATTCTTTCTTTATTTTCTTATTACCAAATGGAGTTTTAAATAAACAGGAGCCATTTTTTTTCCAACTTATAGTAACATTGAATATCTAAACATTTTCTTTGAAAAGCCAAAACATATTCACCAACTAACAAATAAAAAATTTTACCAGATTTTATTGTCTCCACTCTTATTCTTGACAAAAAACGTCGTAAAAGGCTAAAAACACGTTTGCCATTTACCTAGATTTTAATTAATGTCCCTACCGCTGAATGGAGTGACCCTAACCGTGCAAATCTCTAACCCATGCTTTCCCCCAAAAAGTAACGCATTCATGCAAATTCTGATGATCGGGATAACGTTGATTAATGAGATTTTGATTCGTATGTAATTTTTGGATAGATTTAAGTAATTGGTACTGAATTAAATCGTGTACGATACTGTAAGATTTTATGGGAACCAAAAAATGTAATGCTTAATGGGAATTAATGACTTTTATGTAAATTTTGCATTGTAAAAATTTATTTATTTTTTACCTTGAGCAGGCTTTTACAATCAATACTTAAGCTTTGTAAAATTATGTAAAATCTGGTTAAATTAATTAAAACTGTGTTAGATTTATGAATTTTAATGAACATTTTACGTCTTACAAATAATTATAAGACAATGTTTTTAAAAAATGAAAAAGTGAAAAAAATTATAAAAGTAATTTTTTTTTTTAATAATATGCTTTAAAATAAAATTTTACATTACCTAAGCAGGTAATACTTAAAAAAATATAATTTAAATAAAATTATGGACCAGTGTCATTTTTCTTCGTTTACTATAAAACTTTTATTGCGCAATGCGTTATAGCTTTATTAAAAAAAAAACATTTGTGGATTGATGCTTTAGTTATTTTTTTTATTAGTTTTCTTGTTCCATTTTCTTGCTTTTAAAAATAATTTGGATTTTTTTGTCAAAATAATGTTTTGGGGAAATTAAACTTATTCTGTCAACCATTAAACAAGAAACAAATGAGCAATAACTAAGACAGATCTTGTGCAGAGTTTAGTTAAATGTAAAATTTCCTTGGGGAACGTTCAAATATTACGTAACGCAAATTTTGATCATTTTGGACCCCCCTGTAACGCTATTTTCCTATACTATTAACATGGGCGTAAAACTCCAAAATGACCCCCCCAGGAGCGTTACGTACTACTTGAACGTTCCCTTGTACAGCTCTGAAAATGTTTGCTTGCAACTTATTCAACAGAAAAAAAATGGAATCATATACATATATCTATGTAAATTTATTTTAATAAAAAGAAAATATCCTAAGGCATAAGGAAGAACCTAACAAACTAAAAAAAATATTCCAACGTACACATTAATTCAACCGTATACACCTTATTGTCTTCCTTCAGTATTTTTTGTCCATAAAAATTTTGTACCGTCATTCTCAAAAAAAAAGAGTAGGGTTAAATATTTTTTTAACTCTTTTTTTCGTCGTAGAATTTTTTCACACACTAGCTAGTTTGCATATATGGATGTTCCTTGTGAAGGACTAATGAACATAATCCTTCCTTTATTTATAAACCTTTTTGTGAAAGGGGTATATAAGCCCTTAATTATATGGCCGGTATATGCACCGAGTTGTATCTCAAGGTGTTTTTTGAATGTACAATATTGGTTAGTAGTTATCTCGTTTTAAGTTTTTGGAATTTTTTTCTCCTATACCTATACCTTTTGGCGGAAAATAAATGTATGATGCTACATCATGGGAGGCATAGCGTAGTGGCTAGCGCGTATGCATAGCAAGTCTACTATCGTGAGTTCGATTCTCACTGGCGCCGATTAGCTTTTTTCGGTTAATTAATAATTGAAATTTGTCGAAGGCGATAAGTGAAACGGACACTCCCTAGAAACTGGTTCGAAAGTCAGTATAAGCCGGTGGTTCCCTCTACTACTAGCCCACACAAGTCCTGGACTTAGGGGATGCTTAATTAAGTAGAATAGTACGAGGTTAAACAAACATGTAATGTAATGTAAAATTACAAAACATGAAAAACCAGCATAGGAACATAGTTACAACTCTTAAAATATAGTACTAAAAATAAGGTTTTTAATTAAGAACTCGTGTAGCCTTTGAGCTAGAGTGAGGTGAGGTGAGGTTTTGCATATTTACTAGTATTAATAAGAGCAATTTGTTTCTGTGAGGATTACCACAATTTTTTATGCTTAATTTGTTTTTTTTTTTGGTTTTTTGTAAAAAATATGAATTACTTGAGTAAAAATACAAAAAAAATGCCAAACAGTGTAAACATGTAGGAGCAAGTTTTAAAAAAAATGCAATTAAAGAAGAAGTTATTAATAATTTTGTGCCATCAAAAATGTTACTTTTTAAAAGGCTATTACTCCTTTAATATTAAATTCAGGTGTTTCGGTGAAAAATACTTTTTTGCTTAGTTTTAAATGAAGAATCGCCCTGCAGCATTAAAATTTTATTGGTGCTTTTTTTTGTTCTCCATTCAATAAGTTAGTGTTTTTTTTTTTTGTTCATTCCCTTTATTTTCCGAAAAGAGTGCAAACAAGCTATACTTAGGGTTTAGTTTCGATTTTCGTTACAAAAAAATAGTTGGCTTTGTCTTGGTTTTATGACAGAAAAAAAAGGTTCCTTAAACCAAGGACACGTGTCTTTCGATATGTTCAAAGTCATATTCTCTTATTTCAAGACTAGCATTTCTTTGAACCGAACTCAATGTGCTTGAATAAAGAGCGCAAATCTTCATTCAAAAACCCGTGCTCTTCATTCAAGGAAATTGAATTTGATTCAAAGAAATGCTAGCCTTGAAACAAGAGAATATGGCTTTGAACATATCGAATGACACGTTTCCTAGGTTTAAGAAATCCTGTTTTTATGTGCGAGAGTTTTTTTCAGGACTATTGACAACCTGTAATGGTGGTTGACTTTAGAATCACGCGTCTAAATATCCCCACGCTTTAATATATTTTACTGGAAAAATTCTCTCAGTGTATAAGAAGTATTTTATGGACTGGCTCCAAATATTATTTAACAATGAATTAATTTTTCCCTCCCTTTTTGTTCACGCTACATAAATATAACTTTAATAAAACCTAATAAAAAAATTAAACCAAAAAGTCCACATCTGTACACTCAATTGAATCAAAAATTAAATTAATTATAAATCCGTTCATGCCAATTTAATTTTGCATATAAACCTATTAAACCCTATATAATAAATCTGATAAAAATATATTGTATAGAAAAAAAGTCTTAAGCAAAAAAACACACCTTTTCTCCTATTACAGCGCAAAAAATGCGTAAAAAAGTAGTATGCAAATGTTCACCCTTGTTTTTTACTTATATTTGGGGTTGATATAAAAAAAACTTGTATAAAAAGGGTAAACTAAAAAAAATATTTAAATAGTAGGTATACATTTTTTTAATCAAAGTTTTAGCGGGAAGTTATATATGTTAATTAATTTTTTTATCAAAAAATTATACAGGGTGTTGCCGAAAAAGTAGAGAAAACTTGAAAGTCGCAATATAAATTTAAATTACATTAATTTCGAGCCGATGAACCTTGTTAACACACATAAACTTTTATTATATTAATTTTTAAAAGTTATTATTTAAATTATTAAGATCCATTATACAGTGCTGTCCAAAAGTCACCTTCTCATCCTAAGGAGGGGTAGACGAGTTGAGTTATCGACTAAAAATACGAAAAACTTAAATAAGACAACGTAAACTATTTTTTTGGATTTATTGGATATTTTCAGCTCTTAAAATGTGGGCAAGGGGGTATGCGGGGACATGATTTTAAATGGAAAGGGGTGTCGTGTGACACATCATCTGAAAGCTTATAAAATTCTCTATTTGACTATATATTTTTTATTTTTTATTTATTTATTTTTTTTTTGTATCGTATTTTTCGGATTCAGCAAGGGGACCTAAGAAAAAAAAAATATTTTGTAACTAGGGAACGTTCAAGTATTACGTTACGCTCCTAGGGGGGGGGGGTCATTTTGGAGTGTTATGCCCATATTAATTATTATTAATATTATTATTATTATTATTAATATAAGAGTTGAGGCTAGGCCTATTAAACTCAAAAAAAAAAAATATATATATATATATATATATATATATATATATATATATATATATATATATAATTAGCTTAAAAAGCAGAGACTAAAAGATTTACTAATTATGCATCAATATTAAACAAAAAATTGTCCAAGCGGTTTTTAAAGGCGGTAACAGAGGGCGCATTCACTACATTTTCTGGCAGAGAGTTCCAAGTGTCAAATATGCGATTATTTAAAAAGCTTCTTCTGGGTCTGGAACGGGCAAATTCTTGTCTTAACTTGAGACTGTGCCCACGGAGATGACGATCCTCATTTAGAGTAAACATTTGACGTAAGTCCAAACTAATCTGGTCATGTAATGGTGTAGGAAAATAGCGTTACGGGATGGGGTTCCGAAATGATCAAAAATTTGCGTTACGTAATACTTGAACGTTCACCTAGTAGTATAATTATTAGGTTCGCTTAAATTTTTTCCTTCGAGTTTAAACTTGATATGTTAATGCGTTTTTAATTCAGCTGAATAAAAAATCAAGTTAAATAAATAATCAGAGTAATATACTTTTAATCATTTAATAATAGTTATGGCTTAATTCTAATAAAGCGTTACCGGTAAAAAACGTTCATGATCACTTTTTTTAACGAACTTCCGTCAAAAAAAAAAATCTCCACAAAAAACTTAACGTAAAAAACGTAACTGCCAAAAGAGCACTATTTCTTATAAACAAAAAATACATTTGCATATACCCATATCATCAGTTTTTTTTTTGTTCTAACCTTTAAACAAAAAAAAAATCGACCCTATAATATTTTTCATACAAAATTCCTAACCCCTTTTTTAATTTTTTTTTATCTTGGGCATTATTTTACCTGCGATTCTCACGACCTAAACAATTGAACAGCGGAATCATCTATCTTTCATTTGTTTGAACATTTAATAAGCATTTTTGTCACATTTGCGCATTTGCATACATAAGGGTTGGAATTTAGAAGGTTTATAGAATCAGGGCCGGCTTTAGGTACAGAAAGGGTAATCAACGTTTAAATCATGATAATATACGTTATTTTCAAAAAACAAATGTAAAAACTGTGAAAACTAAAAATTTTTTGCCTGTGGCACTTTTTTTGTAAGTACTTAACCTTATTTTCACTTTCAGTTTCAAAATTTAAAATTAAATTGCTTGACTTTTTTAGGTGTTCCAGAAATTTTATTCCCTCCTTATTGATACTGTATTTCGAGAAATACCTACAGCTACCGGTAAAAAAAAACCAAAAATACAGAAATTCCCTGACTTTTCCTGACTGACTGGCTAAATTTTTCTTTATATTTTTTATCTTGTAAAGGTTTAATCAAGTTTTTTCTTTGTTTCTTAGTTACATACAGTATTTTTAAATGTTTTCCTACGACTTAGTAGTTAGTGCTTATTTTCCACCCGTTGCCATGACAGCGGTCGGAAAGTGACAGTCAGCTGATTTTATATATCTGCTGTAAGAGAATGAGTAAACGTCAAACACATAACGTCAAACTGACAAATTCATTTTAAGACAATTTTTGGATTTTTTGGATGTTTGGGTGTCAATATACTAGGAGCTTAAAAAGCTTAGGGCCGGCCCTGCACACAACCCTTCACGTTTTAAGCGTTCCATCCCACTTACTATCTGCAAAGATGCGGCTCCAAAGGCCACTTACTCTTTATGCAGATGAGAAATGAAATTTCTATAGTCTTTAATTTCAATGTGACCATTGTTTATTTTTTTCGTATGTGTATCTCACGCGTAAACAGGTTAAGAAGCTTTTGTTCGGGGTAAGAAATACGTTTTGCATGTAAAAAATATGGGTACACGGTTTTTTTTTGGGCAGTTACTAGTTTCTGAAGGGACAAGTGATTCGTTAGGGCATACACGTTAGAACGTTATTAGAAATCAACGGTTCAGAGGTTGCTTTTGTAAATTTAACAATTTGATTCATAGAAGATTCTTTAAAAACTAAAGAAGTTAATAATCCAGCTTAAAATTGACCAGTGAAATGAAAAGTGCAGAAATTAATTAATATTATTAGTCTAGATCATTTAGAGAAATTGAAAATAAGATGGGCCCTAGAATGGAACCTTGAGGAACACCTAAATAAATCTGTATTTAGGGAGTTCGACGGTAGATATACATATTCATATTGGATTTTCTTCTCACTTTGAGAAACTGAATCAAAAATCTGATCTACATACATAATTCATTGTCTAATATTTTGAATTGTGAGAAAAAATTGAAACTTTTAAAATAAAAAATAAGCATTATCTATAAATTAAACACAATTAATCAATATTAAGCACGTCTGTCCGTCTGTCAGCCAAATTTACATATGCATATCCTCTTTTATGACCTCATACAAGACTTTATGTTAGGAACCACTACTGCTTCCTCTCACCCAAAGGGTTTTTATATGCAAATGCACCCTATAGTCTTAAGGGTAGTCTTTAGAACTTCTTTTTTGCATCTTTAGTTTTTTGCCATTATCTCACGGGTATAAGCAGGTTTTAATTCTATTTGTTTATGCATCGTTAGATAGATATGCAAAAAAAATTACGGGGTGCAATATCTATGGACTTTTTTTTTAGCCTGAAGAAAAACCGTTTCTGCTTTTTTTTTATAGAATAATTAATGCTTTTTTCTATATAAAGATAGGAAAGTCTTGGTTTACACCAGTTTTATACTACTGGTATTATGAAACGGAAGGTCGTTTATAAAAATTTTAAATAAGATTGGCCCTAAAATACAACCTTGAGGAACACCTAAATATTTCGATTATTTTACGCATCTTTAGAGAGATACGCAAAAATACGGGGTTTTGGCCTAAAGAAAATCATTTTTTATATTATTAATATAAAGATGGAAATATATAACTGGTATATTTATGCGCTAAGGATGTTAATTGTTATTATGGTAAAATTATACCGATGGTTTACCCAGTCATTAACACTAAACTCACAAATAATTTGACCAATAAAATGTCAGAATCATTTGACACATTTCATTGGTTAAACTATTAAATTAGTTTAGTGTTAATGATTGCATAAACTAACCTATAATTTATATTATAGATTTAAGTGTTCCTCAAGGTTGTATTCCAGGGCCAATCTTATTTTTAAAATTAATAAACGACTATTCGTCAACCAAAAAAAATAATATAATATTTACTATCGTGATGAAACTACTACTTTTTTTATGACATGAAAAAAAAAACGATTTGAACTTCTATATATATACAGCTATGTGCTAAATATGAAAAACCAATAGTTTGTTAATGATTAACCCATAAACAGAAATATATTAGCAGGTAATCAAGTCGGTATATTGTTATTAAAAATCAATATTTACACAATTACAACAAAAACAACCCAGAATTAAATTAAATTACCTATATTTACTAATATTGCCTATATTAGGAAGAAGGACTTAAACTGGCAAAATATTAGGTGACAACTTTTGAACAACTCCTAATAGGAGCCTCGTATGTTTTACAATCGATCACAAAATTTTATTTTGCATACACAAGTAAATTGATCTGGGAATATAGAATTATAGTTTCTCAATATTCCATAAAAAATAATTTATTTTTATTTAACGTTTACCTAGGTCATATGCAAATCATAAGCAATAATGCCTTTTTATTCCATTCTTAAGTAACACTATACATATTATATTTGTTTACACAGTGCATTGTAATTTTTTCTCTTATTCTAATTGTCCCGTTTCTTCTATTAAAACTAATAAATCAAAAGTACAATCGATTAAGGGTAAATAACAAACTGCCTAGACAAAAAAAAACTACCCCAAGAAATGTAGGGTTAAGTAAAAAACCTAAAAACACCCCATATTTAAGAAATATTTCAAGTGCATCATCCTATATGATTCAGGTTGAAAATATTCAAATTTTTAAGTCCTAATTTGAATACGGTGTGAATTTTTTTCGCAGAGGAGCTCATTTGAATATTTCTGGTTAGGAAGAAAAGGATTAGGCAATTTTTTTAAGGCCCTGTGGTAAGGATTAGACAGGAAAATCGTTGGATGAAATCCAGTTTTCTCTGGGGTAGAATTTTTTACTAATATTCAAGTTTTTTAGTAACGTTTTTTTGATGCACTTGGCGTTTGGACTTTTTTCTGGAACTATAAAAAGCGGGACAAAAAAGTTTAACACTTGCATTAAATTTTTGTTTTTATAGATTTTTTTACATTGACAGGTTTCATTGTGATATCGGCACCCTATTTTTTCTCATTAAAAAAAAGAAACAAAAAAAATAAAAATTCCCCAAAAAAAAATCACATCTAAATTTTCTAGTTTTTTTAAGACCTTGTCTTAAGAATAGGATATGAAAATCGTTAGGTGAAATCCAGTTTAGCTCCCCTAACTCTAGGGTGAAATTTTTTACTTATATTCAAGTTTTTTTAAGTAACGTTTTATGACGAACTTTGCGTTTAGACATTCATACAGGTTGCTGTTTCTATAAAAAGCGGGACAAAAAACACGCTTGCGTTTAACAATTTTTTTTATAGATTTTTTTTACGTTTACAGTTTTTATTTGATATCGACACCCTTTTCCAAAAAGGATGAAATTCTTTTTTTTGTGTTCTTTTTAGGAAGGCTCATGTCTAAAAACAATATTAAACTATTATATTATACGAAGTAAACGTCTTTTTAGGCAAAAATTTAAGTAAAAAAATGTAACTGTAATCAAAAATTTTACCAATGAAATGAAAGATAAATAAATAAATCTGACTTTTTCTTCAGAAACTTGATATTTTATTGTTTAAATTCGCAGTTATATTTTATTTAGTTTTTTGTGTGAAAATAGTGGAAGGAATGAATTAGGAATTAAATATTGTTTTCCTGTAAATTTTTGACAGTTGGATTGGTGCGCCATCTATTGAGATCAATAATAATTTCAAACCAACGTAATTTCCATTTTTAGTAAAATTTAGGCTTCTCAAACTAGGAAAAGAGCTAACTTTGTGAATTCAATTATAAATGTTACTAAAAAAAAGCGTTAAAAAATATGCATAGAGGAAAGTCGCCTAATTTCGGATACCATTTACAATGTATTCAATATGTAATACTCGGTATTACTTTTTGATATTTTTTTTATATAACCAGATACAACTTATTATAGCGAACCACGATTTATTATAAAACCAATTTTATTACAGTATATTTTTTCCAATTTTCCAAAAAACACGGTTAAAAAAAATCAGCGCATTTTTGTGCATTTGAAAAAGGGCTCCTAATTTCGGACATATCCGAAAAAATTTTTTCAAGAGTAGATCTGGATCCCATTGCTTATGTTTCTTGTTATTCCTTCACATTTAAGACGTAATTAAATCATTAAGCGATTTTCTACGAAATACTATAGGAACTATAATTTTAGATTCCCAATTTCGAATATCTTAGTATCTTAGGTAATTTTCGTTTTTTCAAAATTGTTTATCTTAGTTTGTTGTATCATTATAAAAATAATAATTAATGGTTGGTTATCCTGAATAATAATTACCTTGCGGATATCCGAAATTGGGAATCAAATGCACAAAAATGGTCTATCCGAAATTAGGCAACTTTCTGCTTTTTAGATTATAAATTTGTAGAATGTTTACGTTTTCAAATTGCTTAATTATGAATAGTGGATCAACTTAACTAACATCATAACTTAACCAAGACAGAATCACGAACTTTTATAACGATTATTTATAAAATAAACAAGCATAATAATGCAACTGAGCACAAAACTGCCATTTGCAATATAAACGATTTGTGCTGCCATTTAAAGGGGAGAAGCTCTACCGTTATCATATTACAGGACGGATTTAGTTTGACTTTTGGCTTCACATAAAAGTAGGTTTCTGTTTACCTTTGCAGACAGTATCTTAAATACACTACTATCCGAAATTTGGAAACCATCCGAAATTAGGCGCATTTCCTCTATTACTTAAAATGTCGTTTAAATATCTCACACTAATAAAAAAAACTCATGCAAAAAAAAACCTTCTTCCTAACAGCCTTTAAAATCCTAATCCTATGCAAAATACATTAAGATTATTTCCCAAATACTCAACATATTTAACCCTATCATTTTGTTTTGTATCTCCTCCATACGTAGATACAATATGCATATAGATTTTTTTGCATCATGCCAGCATGAGGTCTGACCCACGGAAGGTGAATTCCATGGGGTGTTTCTTCAAAGGAAGGGTTTACTATTTAAATAATCTCTTCTATTATCCCATTGCGTTTGGGCACGATGTTTTGGTTTTAGCGACAATGTTAAAAGGAGATAAAAATCGTCAATAGACAAAATAGGCCTGTTCGAGTGGAACTGCCGATATGTGAGGAAGTGTAAGGAGCAGGTCGGTAAAAAGGATTATTAAAGGATAATAAGTCGATTTATAAGTATATAGATGTATGTAATTTTAATAATTATTGGGTAAGTGACTTAGTAACTAGTTATTGTTTGGGTATACACTGTAAAAAGTAAACTAAATATTCAACTACAAATGGATAGATGGAAATGGATAGATCCTATACAAATGTACTTTATGTTTTATTAAAAACAGTATACTGAAAAAAAGGATCTTTTGCGGTAATGGCATATGAAGGTAGGCCAAATGCTCTTGAATACTTCCAAAAGCGCCTTCTCTTAACATGAAAATATAATTCACTTGCCAAGATCTTTCTGATTCTTTAACTTAAAATTCTTTGATCTTGTGTGAAATGCAAGTGGTCTTGTCTCAAAAGAAAAATTCTTGGGCCAAAGTATTTAAAATTATTTAATTTTTAACAATCTTAAAAGATAAATGGTTTTTGCCTCAAATGCGCCAGGTCCAAGAGAATTTTAAAAATATTTCAAAAATGACACTTTTCTTGGGACAAGATAAATACTTTTGTTTGAAGATACACATCTTTTAAGCTAACAGAATAACTGCCAAGAGTGTTGACTACTTTGAGTCAAGAACGTAATTTTTCAGTGTATAGATCTAAAGTCACGTACTTTAGTATATAACGACGGACATGCAATTTTGCGTGTTTTTAACAAAAATTAAAGTACAATTGTATAGGATAATAACTTACGATTTCCTATCCATTTATAACTGAACATTCAGTTTGCTTTTTACAGTGTACACTTTTCAACATATTTTTAATCCTAACTTGTTTTTATTGAGCAGCTTAAAAATACAAATCTTTTCCATATATCTAAAAAAATTAAATATTCTCCAAAAAACCAACAAAAACATGTTTTTTAACTTTTCACCGGTAATGAAATTAGTACAAAAATAAAATTCAACCTTTACTCAAATCAACTTAAAAAATCACCCTAAATAATCCAAAATAAGCACTGTAATTTTTTAGTGTCGGTAAATTAAACCCCGTATAAAGTTACACACTGTAACTCATTAAGAACGTCTAAAATAGACGGTTTTTTACATTCTTTCTTTAAGTATTTTTTATGGTAGTTTTTTTTTCTCGAGTTGGCTCCCCTTTATCTAAGTCATTTAACATTTAAACACATATGGTTTTAAAAGATGCGGAGAATCTGGACCAGTAAAATAATTAACTTCTCCAGGGGTTCGTTCTTTATTCTTTAATGATGGTGTTATTACCAAGTTGTGATGAAACGTTTTGAGCGTTAATTATTCTGTTTATTTACTCTTTTATATAGAGATTTTTGTATACACGGTGTTTGCAGTCTTTTGGCATTAAATAAAGGGGATGATTCTACATCACAAAACATCAAAAACCAGCATAGGATAATAGGTCCGAAAACGAACTATTTAAAATTGTACTAAAAATAAGTTTTTTAATTAATTACTCTGGTACCCTTTAAGCTATAGCAACAAGGTTATTTTATTCGTTTTTTTGTTTGTTTTTTTTTTATTTATTAGATTGCATAAACATTAAAATTTTCTACAATAAACGAAATTCTAATTTCCTTTTTTGCAGAAATTGATTATTTTTTTAGTTTTTGAGATAATCGCTGTCTATGTTTCAATTTTGAACTGCTCAAAACCCAGAACACGTGCCTTTGTTAGCCTACACGCTCAAAATATAAATAATAAAAAAATTAAACTTGCCTGTCGGCGAATATTTTTTTAACTTTAGCAACGACCTAAAAAAAAATATCTTCCCCTTATTCATAAACACCTTGTATATTTTTTTCTAGAAAACAAAGACATAAACGCATTAACCATAATTCATTTGTTTTTTTTAAGACCTGTACACTTGTTGGCGTAATAAAATATGGCCTACTATAACAAATAGTTTTTTTTATGATTTTTTATTTCTAAAAATAAAAACTGAATGAGCAGATACACGCATGCACCTTAACACAACTTGTTTAATTTGAAAATATTTCCTAAATAACTGAAGAACTATTTGATATGTCAACATTATCTAAATTAAATGGGACAAATTCTGTGAACAGCTTAGTCAAAAAGGGTTGAAACCGAGTATTGTATGATAATAATACAGAAAAAAAGGATTCCTTGAACCAAGGACACGTGTCTTTCAATATTTTCAAAGCCATTTTCTCTAGTTTCAAGACTACCATTTCTTTGAAACAAAGTTAATGTACTTGCATGAAGAGCACATGTTTCTGAATCAAGATTCGCGCTCTTCATTCAAGGACATTGACTTAAGTCCAAAGAAATTCTAGCTTTGAAACAAGAGAAATGGCTTTGACTACATCTCCCCAGAATAAATGGATTGAAGAAAAAATATATGACAAAAAAAATAGACCAAGAAAAATGTTGAACAAGAAAATTTTGAAGCAAAAAAAAAGTTGTGTAAGACAAAATTTGCTTAAAAAAATACATAAAATCAAATACTTCACCAGCTTTTGTGCTGAAGTAAAATGCATACATTTATATATATTTTTTTTGTCAAGTCAAAAACGTTATATTTTTTTAGGCGTTATTTTTGAATGGAATGTTTGGTTGGACGCTTGTAATGGACTACCATATGTGTCACTTCTGGGAAAATTAAGTGGAATTAAGCATTTCAAGTGTGAACAGACTATATCTTAACAGATTAATATTAGTCAACAGTGTAAAAAATGTGTTTATTATTAAGAAGGTTTGTTAGTTTTTTCTCGTAATAGTAGCAAAAACCGATTTTATAAAAAGTAAAATCTGTAAAAATTTAAATATATTTTTTTTTCAAAGATTGGGCGAAGTACACACAATAAAGAACATACAGAGCAGAGTTCTAATAAAAGTTAATATTTTTACATGCGTAACAAGGGCAGACTAACATCTCTACTCTAAATTTATCTACTCCCTAACATCCCTACTCCATAACATCCCTACTCCACAACAACTCTACTCCGTAACAAGTACCAAATTCGTTACATACAAGGAAAAAAATATATACTGTACACTTAAGTAAAGGTATGTAAATTTATGTAAGTGTATGAAAATTTATGTAAATATATGTAAATGTATGTAAATTTATGTAAATTGATGCCAATTTATGTAAATATATGTAAATTTATATAAATTTATGTAAATGTATGTCATTTAAGGCGTTTTCCATATTAAAAATTATGATAATAAATAACTGCTTTTACAAAAAATTCACAATTCCAACTATATTTTTAAGTATTAAGTAAATCAATACATATTAATTAAATTAAGTATTTTCTGGTAGTATACCATTGTTATTCACATAGCAAAAACATGAATGAATATGTAGTTTTAAGTAATCTCATACAACTTTACATATATTTTTTATAGTATACCTGGCACCTTTTCTAGCCAAAAACCAATTTTAAAAATCATCTTATTTAATAACACGGCTGCAAGACAAACTACCTAAACCCCTTTTTTACACCCTTTTGTCATAAAAAAACTTGCATTATAATTTCTCAGTTTAAAAACACATAACAGTCCACAAACTAGTGTACCCGAAAAAATTTTGGCGCACAGTAGCAAAAGGAAAATAAAAAATGGATATAAACACAAATGACACACGGTACAACATTGTCTATTGTGAAACCCAAAGAAAAAAGACGACAAAAATATCAATGTATTGACAATTTAATTTTGTCCCGCAAAACAATAAGATATGAGACACAAAAGCACATCATAAATCATTTCTATGCCGATGAATTTGTCTTTGAGTGTATACTAAGTTGATTTATCGTATGTAAGTTATGTAAAATTACAGAAGAATATACTATAATTTGCAATTTTTCTATGTACTGTTGTTATGTTCTACTGTGACAAACAAGTTAATTTATGTAAAGAATTTTTTATGTTAAATTATGTAATATCAGGTTTATCTAAAGTTATATAAAACAACTTTCATGACATTAAAAATATGTTATGCTATCTGACACCAGAAGTGACGAATTCATAGTCTGACACACGGTAAAAAAGCTACGACGAAAGGGGAAGGTAGGAGCAAAAAACGATTCGATTAAGTCAATTCAACGTGAACGTGCCCCTAGTTAGAGTCAGTTTTTATGCTAACAAGAAAAATATATGTTTGACCTCCCTTTAAAAATACGATATTTTTTTTAGCATGGACACAAAATGTCTTTTCCGATATCTGGTAGCTATAATTATCCCGTGGAAACGAAGTCTGGTGTTTTTTTAAGAGTCATGTTTTACCTAAGAAAATTGTGAGTAGCATTTTATCGTACTCTCCGCAGCCAAGTTTAAATACAAAATATTAATTTTTATCAGAGACCAAATTCCAATTCTGAAAATTTTTCACAATAAGAAACTAAGGTGGGTGAGCCAATTATTGCCGTGTTCCTAATATTGCCACCCCCTTTTAAACTTGTTAGTCCGTCCTCTGTTTTAAAGATGGCACTGCCAGTATATTTGTTATATCGAAAAGATGCCTGTAAATATGATGTATCTGTATCCAGTTGGTAATGGCGTACACATAAACGTAGTTCGTGTGATGACTTGTGCAAGCTGGGTAGCATAGATTATTGCAGGGCAAAAACATAATAAGGAGCTATTGAGCTGTGTTCCTAATATTTCCATGCAAAGTAGTTGACAACAAAACAATGATAAAAACAAAAGCAACAACAATACAACAACATACCTATAAACAGTTCTTAGGAAAAAAAATAGTTAAACTTAAGAAAAAAAAAAAGGTGTTCTTCGAAGAGTATACACTATGGATTGTAAAGCATCACATCTTCACATAACTGCAGGGCTTGTGATTTAAACGTGATTGCTTTTTGTTTTGGTTGATTTAATTCTTCGTCTTTTTGGGTAGTTCTACATGAAATATCTGTTTATTATAATCTTATTCGCTAAAAGAGTATTATACGATATTATACGAAAATTGACCTATTTATTCAAAAGTTATGAAAGTCACGTGACCCTTTTTTGTGATTAAAAAACGTTTCGCCTGATAGATTATTTTATTTTTGGTTTTAAATCAATTGTTACATTATAAGTAAACAAATTGTTCAAGAAAAATAAGTGTTTTTCAATGTCGAACTAAAAGTGAATAACGGCGAACCGTGATATTAAATTTTTAGAAATTTTAGCCGTTCGTCTGGCCGATTTAGGAAAAAGTATTAAAAAGTTTTAAAAACTAAGGAAAAAATTATAAAATTTTTTGTAACACAAGACTCTCCCAGTTTTTAAACGCCGTGTTAAGGGAAAGTAAAACCGACAACTTTTAACATTTTTCAGTGTGAGATTTAACGAAATAAAAAAAAAACTTTCAGACAAAGGAATACGTAAACTGCTAACTTGTGCTGCCATCTATCGGGGAACTCGCACGCTTTTTCGGGATTTCATCGAACTCCCAGCAGACAATTTCGGGATACGATCTTTAAAAAAGGTAATTATCTTTCATCTATTTTAAATAATCTTTTAATGGTAACTGTTAGTTATTTAAAGTTATTTAAGCTATTTAAGGTTAATTATTGCAACCTAGGATTCAATAGGATATAAATACAGTGCTTGCTTTAGTTTTTGTGCACTGAGAAAAGTATTTGCAAAATATTTATTTAAATAATAGCATTTTTCTGTCTGTCCGTTTATAACTTTGTGAAATAGAAAGATTTTATCATTTTTTTTGTATTTTTTTTCCTTTTTTTGTATTTTTTTGGCAAAATCCTTGATGACTTTTTTATTATATCAGTGCTTAAAATCTATTATAATAATGTTAAATTTATTTAATTTAATTTAATTTATTTATTTGACATTTTGTTAATGAATTTATTCATGAATGCAACGAATTTTAAACATCATACAAAAAATTGTGCATTGAAAACACTTACCTCTTGGTTCCAACTCATGTAGTGCGACACTGCAGGGTCCATATGTTCGGCCATGACACTCATCCAGTGCACCAGGCCCTGGGCCCCTTGGCCGCCGACGCCGCCGCCCTGGGGCCCTGACGGACTGCCTCCCGTCTGAGTGCCATCCCACCCAAATGCCTTCTGAAACAAATGAAAATATGTAGTACTAACTGAACAAAAAAGATTTTTCGTAGTAAAAATAATGTACATCACTTGAGAGAAATGTGGTTAATCCATGCGACATTATCATATTTATTCATATACCGTCAACCAAAGTAACTTCGGACGGTGCGAGTGACTTCGGACACTTTCGCAAAACCTGGGTTGACGGTACGTTTGTTTGTTTGTTTTATTTATTTGCCACACTAACAGCTAACTATGTGAAAATTGTTTTTAAACTATATTTTTAAGTAATATTTGGAGCTTTAGGCAGTAGAAAAATATTATATGCACCACGTATGCAAACTGTCTTAAGTGTTCTCGACTGATTGTTTTCCTCGACTCCGTCTCAGCAAACAAATTACAATAATTTTTTAACAACGCACTTTATTATGCAAAATTGATTTGCAAAAGTTTTCCAGCGACTGACAGAAACAACAAAACTTTGCATTGACCTAGAGCGAAAGTTTTTGTTTAATTAAATGACCCGGTTAGATTACGGCGACTTACCGCTCTTCTAACTCTTTAATCCTATTTTTACTTTATCATACGGAACAATGGTAAAGTTTCACTGATTTAAAATCAACCAATTTTCAACTTTTTCCGCTAAATGGATCATCGAGGTATTTATTTATGGATATTTTACTCAGTTGTTAACACTAAACTCAGTAAGAATTTGACCAAATTCTCTCCAATGCGCTCTCGTTTCTTACAGAAGCCGTACTTAAAATATTCAGGATTTTTTACTGTTATGTTTTTAATTATTGTCATCTAAAGCGTAAATTTTCACCATTTTTGGTCATACTTTTAAAAGTAACGAAAATTTTTGCAATTTTGACCTCCTCCCTTTACCATGTAACTCTTCGTAACGCTGAGACTTACCCCCCTATAAATACGTAACGCTAACAGCCTGGACCCCCCCCTAAAAAGTTTTTGGTTGAAAAAACAGTTTTTACTTCTTTAAAATAATAAAGAGCGTTATGTAACGCTAAATCCCCCTTCTCCCTAGTAACGAATCGTAACGCAAAGCACTACCCCCTTCCCTCTAAGACATCCAATTTGGATCAGGGGTTTGCTGCTTAAACTTGTTTTAGTAAAAATCGGATGGTAAAAAATATAGATTTTGCTCGTTTTTTTTAACGCAAAATTTTGACCAACTCCCTCTACCATGTACTCTTCGTAATGCTGAGACTTACCCCCCTATAAATACGTAACGCTAACAGCCTGGACCCCCCCCCTAAAAAGTTTTTGGTTGAAAAAACAGTTTTTACTTCTTTAAAATAATAAAGAGCGTTATGTAACGCTAAATCCCCCTTCTCCGTAGTAACGAATCGTAACGCAAAGCACTACCCCCTTCCCTCTAAGACATCCAATTTGGATCAGGGGTTTGCTGCTTAAACTTGTTTTAGTAAAAATCGGATGGTAAAAAATATAGATTTTGCTCGTTTTTTTTAACGCAAAATTTTGACCAACTCCCTCTACCATGTAACTCTTCGTAACGCTCAGACTTACCCCCCTATAAATACGTAACGCTAACAGCCTGGACCCCCCCCCCTAAAAAGTTTTTGGTTGAAAAAACAGTTTTTACTTCTTTAAAATAATAAAGAGCGTTATGTAACGCTAAATCCCCCTTCTCCCTAGTAACGAATCGTAACGCAAAGCACTACCCCCTTCCCTCTAAGACATCCAATTTGGATCAGGGGTTTGCTGCTTAAACTTGTTTTAGTAAAAATCGGATGGTAAAAAATATAGATTTTGCTCGTTTTTTTTTAACGCAAAATTTTGACCAACTCCCTCTACCATGTACTCTTCGTAACGCTCAGACTTACCCCCCTATAAATACGTAACGCTAACAGCCTGGACCCCCCCCCCCTAAAAAGTTTGTGGTTGAAAAAACAGTTTTTACTTCTTTAAAATAATAAAGAGCGTTATGTAACGCTAAATCCCCCTTCTCCCTAGTAACGAATCGTAACGCAAAGCACTACCCCCTTCCCTCTAAGACATCCAATTTGGATCAGGGGTTTGCTGCTTAAACTTGTTTTAGTAAAAATCGGATGGTAAAAAATATAGATTTTGCTCGTTTTTTTTAACGCAAAATTTTGACCAACTCCCTCTACCATGTACTCTTCGTAACGCTCAGACTTACCCCCCTATAAATACGTAACGCTAACAGCCTGGACCCCCCCCCTAAAAAGTTTGTGGTTGAAAAAACAGTTTTTACTTCTTTAAAATAATAAAGAGCGTTATGTAACGCTAAATCCCCCTTCTCCCTAGTAACGAATCGTAACGCAAAGCACTACCCCCTTCCCTCTAAGACATCCAATTTGGATCAGGGGTTTGCTGCTTAAACTTGTTTTAGTAAAAATCGGATGGTAAAAAATATAGATTTTGCTCGTTTTTTTTTAACGCAAAATTTTGACCAACTCCCTCTACCATGTACTCTTCGTAACGCTCAGACTTACCCCCCTATAAATACGTAACGCTAACAGCCTGGACCCCCCCCCTAAAAAGTTTGTGGTTGAAAAAACAGTTTTTACTTCTTTAAAATAATAAAGAGCGTTATGTAACGCTAAATCCCCCTTCTCCCTAGTAACGAATCGTAACGCAAAGCACTACCCCCTTCCCTCTAAGACATCCAATTTGGATCAGGGGTTTGCTGCTTAAACTTGTTTTAGTAAAAATCGGATGGTAAAAAATATAGATTTTGCTCGTTTTTTTTTAACGCAAAATTTTGACCAACTCCCTCTACCATGTACTCTTCGTAACGCTGAGACTTACCCCCCTATAAATACGTAACGCTAACAGCCTGGACCCCCCCCCTAAAAAGTTTTTGGTTGAAAAAACAGTTTTTACTTCTTTAAAATAATAAAGAGCGTTATGTAACGCTAAATCCCCCTTCTCCCTAGTAACGAATCGTAACGCAAAGCACTACCCCCTTCCCTCTAAGACATCCAATTTGGATCAGGGGTTTGCTGCTTAAACTTGTTTTAGTAAAAATCGGATGGTAAAAAATATAGATTTTGCTCGTTTTTTTTTAACGCAAAATTTTGACCAACTCCCTCTACCATGTAACTCTTCGTAACGCTCAGACTTACCCCCCTATAAATACGTAACGCTAACAGCCTGGACCCCCCCCCCCCTAAAAAGTTTTTGGTTGAAAAAACAGTTTTTACTTCTTTAAAATAATAAAGAGCGTTATGTAACGCTAAATCCCCCTTCTCCCTAGTAACGAAAAGTCCAAACGCAAAGCACTACCCCCTTCCCTCTAAGACATCCAATTTGGATCAGGGGTTTGCTGCTTAAACTTGTTTTAGTAAAAATCGGATGGTAAAAATAGAGATTTTGCTCGTTTTTTTTTTTTAATTATAATTATTAAAAATGTGTTTTTTTTATTTTAATATTTATTTTTGTTTTTTTGCGTTTTTTGTTCTTAGTTTTGTTTTTTTGTAAATGTAAACTATATTAATGTCTTACCTGATCAAAATCCCGATCCTTATGAAAAAACATATTTTTGTAAACGTTATTTTTGTCATCGTTGCTGGACAAAACCGCTTTTGCAAGTAACGTCTTGTAAAACTGCGACGGCAACAATAACTGGTTATTATTATAACTGTCCAACTTATTAACTATATCATTATAATTCAAGGTGGGTTTATAAAGACTTATGCTTGTCTCATTATTATTAGTGGGGGTGGGGGGAGTAGAAGAGTCACTAGAATCACTAGAGTCCATGTGGGCTTCTGGAATTGGTCTTATGGCCGTCATTTTTGAAATTTCTTAATAAGAAATTATTTAGAACTATTTTCCCGTTTTTTTTTTTTTTTTTTTTTTTTAAGGTTTAACTTGGACCGTTGAGTATTAATTAAAAATAATATTTATTAGGTACTATATTATTATGTAAAAATATATTTGGTTATATGTATAGGAACATGATTTTAAGGAACTTTTATTTTTTAAATTTAATTGTTTTTTTAATTTTACATTATTTGTTTTTTTTTGCGTTTGTTTTAACACTATTAATTTATCATAAATTATCGTAAAAACAATTGATTTAAAGGTCTAACCCATGTTACTCGATAATTATACGCAATATGAATTATTTTTTTTCTATGGTAATTTTTTTTCTATGGTAATTTTTTTATGAAAACATTTAATAGTTTACACCACAATTGTTTCTTAAGTGTCGATTACTCCGTTTTGCATTACAGTAACACTAAAAACAATTAAAAAAATGTTTTATTTATGAGTTTTTATGTTTAGTACACAATATTTATTTAAAAAATTAAATATTTTTTTAAAGATTCGATAATACAAAGGTTAGATTTAAATTTTTATTAAAAAATAAAGCTGGCATTAAAATAATATTTAAAAATCTATATACGTTTGCAGTTTTTCGTTTTTTTTTTTTTTTATAAAGCAAATTTAATTATATATTTAATTTGTGCATAAAAACGGGATTTTATTTAAGTTTATATATTTACACGACATTTATTTATTAAAAAAATATATTTTAAGATTATTTTTTTGATACTACAAATGTTAAAATCTTTATTCACTAAAACGTAGCGGACATTTAAAAAATGTTCGACATTTAAAAATCTATACCCTTCTTTTCTTTTATTTAATTTGAAAATGGAATAAATGCCGTATGTTTTTAATAGTATTTTAATAGTATATTATAGTATTTATTGCCAAAAATGTTGATTTTCCTCAATCAAACATCTAGAGTTCCTCCGTGAAAATTTGTCACCATCCGAACCAATCACAGCGCAGTAAGCGAAAAACAATTAAACATCGTGTTAATGAGACATCGTGCCTTTTAAAAATGGAGGGGAGGCTAGTTAGGAATTATCCCCACCACTTTCCACGTTACTCCACAACGTGTTAATTTCGGGTCACACACTTTAATTTTAATTAGGTTAATTAGACGGGTTAGTGAGTTATTTAGTTTTAGAGAGTGTTTATGTATGTCTTATAATTAGCCTGGGAAAGTCGCGACGGTAAACAGAGGTATGGAAAATCGAGTGTGCTGTGAAAACTGCAGTTTTCCTGCATGTGGATAGCGTCGTACTGAAACTCAGGACGGCGAAAGAAGTAGGTTATACTTAAAAATAAGAAAAAGAAAAACTGCACTTCCTCGGGTCTAGGCATGGGGAAAAAAATTGTAAAAAAATATATGTACATACATGTGGAAGTAAGTTTTGAGTTTGTAGCTGGAATTCTTTATATTGATTGGTTCAAATATAAGGAAGAGGGTGGGGGTTGATATGCGCTTGGGTGCATTTTTCTTGCAGAGTGGGCGGGGAAATAAGTCGAAAAAAATGCGATCTATAGCGGAGTTGGGGTTAGGACAGTACAAACAAATAGACATTGAGATGGTCAGGTTAGGAGTTACAGGAGCACGTGGTGCCGGCATCCCGACGCCGAGGCGTCTAAAAGGGAGAGAGAAATTAGTCGCTTTCGATTTTACGCGATGCTAATTAACTACATCACACCCCTTCCACTTTCAGTCAGTCTTTGACGGACTTAGCGTCTTCTAAGCCACAAGGATCATTTACTTAATAATATGTATTGGATGTAGAATCTTATATAGGCTGTATATACTACTATAGGGTGGCTCTTTATCCACATAGAATTCATTTATTTGTCAATGAACTGGTAAAGGTGCAAATTTAGTTAGTCTGAAAGGGAGTTGTCAAAATTGTTATCAAATCTATATTGGACAAACATAAACAACATTTAAAACTAGATTAAAGACAGTACAAATAAACAGACGTTGAGATGGTCTAGTTAGGAGTTACAGGAACACGTGGTGCCGGCATCCCGACGTCGAGGGGTCTAAAAGGGAGAGAGAAATTAGTCGCTTTTGATTTTAGGGGATGGTAATTAACAACATTACACCCCTTCCACTGTCAGTCAGTCTTTGGCGGACAGCGTCTTCTAAGCCACAAGGATTATTAATAAGTATGTATTAGATAAAGAATCTTATATAGATTTTAGATACAATAGGGTGACCCTTAATCCGTATACAGTTCATTTATGTCAATGAACTGGTAACAGGTTCAAATTTACTTCTAAAGGAAGTTGTCAAAATTGTAATAAAATCTATATTGGACAAACATACAGATCTTTTAAAACCAGATTTGAAGAGAAATATATGTAGGTTAAGATAGTAAATATAATTGAATGTTAAGATTGTTAGGTTAGGAGTTTTAGAAGCAAGTGGTACTAGCATCCCGACGACGAGGCGTCTAAAAGGGAGAAAGAAATTAATCCCTTTCGATTTTAAACCAAACTCTGCTTGCTAATTAGCATTCTTTTAATGAACTGGATGTTTGGAGATCGTATAAGAAGTCCATTTTTGTCTTTTAAAGATCTTTCAAAAAAATAATAAAATAAAATTTTAAAAATGACGGTGATTTTCGGCAAGATTTCCAACGGTTTTAAGTAGGTTAAGAAAAAAGCTTAAGAATGTTTAATTTCGAAACTCGGAAGTGTAAAATTTATTTGGTGGTTAATCCCCTGCCCCTACCTTACTTTAGAAACAACAAAAATTTTGATAATTGTGTCAAAACGTATATTGGTAAAACATTAAGATCACGAAGTAAGGATATCTCGGCTCACAGTGCATTAAATTTAAAGTGTGGGACGCCGTTTTAAAGGAAATTTCACACAATGTGTCAAAATTAATATTGGACTATTACACAGAAAAAAATATTGTCTTAAATTAAGAATGTGTGATTTGGATATAACGAAGAGAATATATTCTCCTTTGAAGAAAAATTGTGCTTTAAATATGAAAGGATAAGAGTATGGTATTCTTAAAAGGAGAATATATTCTCAAATATGAAAGGATAAAAATATGGTACCTATGCATAAAAGAAGAACATATTCTCTTAGTTATATACATATCACCATATTCTTGATTCAAGACAATATTTTTCTGTGTGTAGTCAAATATTAAACATTAATTGAAGTGAGTGTTTTTTACTGTGTATTTAGTAATTAAAGTTTTGGTTACAATTAGGCAGACTGTCGTTTAAACTATAAGGTGATTTAATTTGTCGGCCGTTAAAAGTGCGAGTGCATTAACCGAAAAGTGGAGTTTTAGTTTGCAAAGTGTAAGTTAAATTGAGTTTTCGTTTAATCGAGGAGCATAATTAACTTTATTTCGCGTTTGTTAAATAGAGAAAACGGAAAACCCGTCTGGTTCTGATCTAATAACAATAGGAAAGTTTTTCGCAACGTGAAAAGCCGGTGAAAAAGGGAAAGTGGAGGATTTTTAATTAAGTTTCGTAAAATTAGTGAGTTACACTAGTGAACAAAGTTATTTTTTAGACTACCATACTTGAAAGTACATATATTCTTTCGGTACTCATCCTTTTAGAGAAAGGTGTCAATTAATGCGCATATACACTAAAAAATAGATACTGACCAAATATTTTTCTGGCTGTTGCAACCAGATACCTGGTAAGGGCGACAACTTAACTTTCCAGAATTCTACACATACTTGAAAATTAAAAAAATCACGTCGATTACAAAACTGAATTTTAATTTTAAGGTGGTATAATGAGGTACCACAACGGTCAATCCTACAGTGTTACAACAAGAGTATCTTTTTTTATGTATTTTGACCTGAAGAATCATGTTCCAATAATAAAATTACAAAAGAGTTACACACAAAAAAGTTTGGGGCAAAAAATTGAAAGAAGCCCCCGTTTCGCACGCCCCTAGTACATGAAAATAACATAAGAAGATGGGCCTTATTAAGGTTAGTTCACATGCAAAACCTCGTCGCTCTATCTCAAAGGGTACCAGAGTTATTAATTTAAAACCATATGTTTATTACAATATTAAAGGGTTCGTTGTTCCTATAGTGGTTTTGTTCATGTTTTTTGATGTAGAATCATGTCCTTTAATATGTGACATAAGACTGGGAACACCGTGTATAAAATACAGCCGGGAGAAAATAATAAATGGTCACCAGCTCACCGACTAAGGGTCTTTACGATGCTTGGAAAAATTAAATTATGAAATATTTAATCTGTTATTTCAAATAATTTATACTGTATGTAATACTTGATATTCTTAAAATTCTACTGCATCAAAATTTATGTCTCCTATTGTATTTACATTCAAGATACTATATATTCATCATTATAGGTGTGTTTGCGTTCGGAAAGTTATAAAACATTACAATAACAATTTGACTTTTAGCTATATATATTTTTCTTTCCGAAATATACATATACGTACATACATATATATTCTAAAACTCCATTATACTCAAAACTAGAGCCGAACACAATTTATTTGCCTGCAAAAATGAACAAATAAACTGCATTGGATGTTATATATTTTTATGTGTTTTCCTTGAAATAAAGTTTTTGTGCTTTTTTAAGTTAGGGTCTTGCGCTTTGCGTACTTTTATACTTTACTGTTTTTTCGTCCCCCGACGTCTCAAGCGTCGCGACGATCCACGACGCCGTTGCTTTACTGCCTCAGACGCCCCCGCAATATATATTTTCCATATACCTATTTTTTATTATTTTTATTTTTTTAATATTTTAATTTTTATTTCTATCTTGACCTTATTTTTATTTTTGTCTTTTTAATATATATTTAAATTTATTTTATTAGCGCCTACACTAGCTAGAATATTATTATACGGTAGTTTCTAATTTTCAAAAATTTTCAAAAATTGTCCCAGACAGAAAATTCTTGGATATAAGTTTATTTCATAAAAAAATAAGCAACTTTTTTTTCAAATGTCCGTCTGGCCGTCCGTCCGATGTCACGATTTGTGTTAACACGATAACTCAAGAACGAATAATCCGATCGACTTGAAATTTTCAGGAAAAATCAAATTCTATGAGGGGAAGATCCCCGTTTTTGAAAGTAATCCCCCCAAAAACAAAAAAGTTATGGGGAGTTTCGTACAGCTTTAATATACAAAAAAATGTTGCTTTTAGATACAGTAAAAAAGTTTTTTACTGATTACTCAGGAATGTTTAAAACTTTGAGAAATGTGAAGAAAAACATGGACAAAAATTTTGACTTTTTGGCACTCTTAGTAGTATTAAGTGCCGATGTAAAACACACAAAACGACAAAACAAGAAAAAAATTAAGCGATAAACAGAGGACAAACCAAGAAACGTTTCCTGCTTAAAAATTCTTAATTAGCGACATAAATGCCAAAATAATGAGTCCTCATTATGCCGATATATACAATTAATTCAACTGTTTTAATTATTATTTTTTTTACTTGTTATTTTATTTTTTATTAACGGTTTCTGTGTATGCCATTTATTTTGTTAATCATGGATCAATTTTGTCATTTTAAACATACACTGAAAGAAATGTTCTTACTGAAAATAAATAAATTCCTAAAAAATATATTTTTGTTGTTGTTACTTACAAAGTAGTATATTCTATAACAAGTTTGAAATAACGTATATTCTAAAAGAATGGAAATTTTGACACACGAGCCGTAGGCTAGTATGACGATTCTACGAGTGTAGAAAATGCATTCCAAACGAGTCGCACACTAAATTTTCTGCATTTTTGGATTTGGAGTTTCATGAAACGTCAAGAAAATTAAAAAAGGTTCTTTAATTGTCAATTATAACAAATAAATAAGGAAATAAGTCTTCCAATGTACGTTGTATGATAAAATTAATTACAGTAATAATAAGTATTTTATAAAATGCATACGGGTAATTGTCCATCGTATTAAAAAAAATCTCATGTAACTTTGGAAATTTGTAATAAATATAAAATTAAACGTATGGACAAAAAAAAAATCGAAAAAAAGAATATAAACTAAAAAAAAAATATATTAAAAATAATAAATAAAAAGAACAATTGAAAAAATATTTTAAAATATAAATTAAAAAAAAGATAATTTAAAAAACCTTAAAAATGATTTAGTCTTTTGATAAACAAAATAAATGTTTTGACATTTAAGAAAAACTAAAAATAAATTAATTATCAGCAGACAAAATTAGTGGAATGTTTATCTTACCTTAAAAATAAAAGATTGGAGCTTTTATTTTTAAATCAACATTTAAACCCACGCATTTTAGGGTCTTTTCGAATACAAAAAATAAATAATATTATTATATTATTATATATATTTATATTATATATGCTATATTATGAGTCACATTTTAAGCTCTTGCAGACCAAGTTTTGATTTGAAAATTCTCAGTAATTATTAAAGATTTAAGATGATTTTTTTTATGTTACAGTTAACGACTTGGTCGCCCTATTTTTAAATTTTTGCTTTAAGTTTTTATGATTAAAATTACGTAAAATTTACAAACTTTTTAAGGAAAATATATACATTTACATATATTATATTAAAACAAAAAATGGAAAAAAGGGCTGCGCGACGTTAGCCACCCAAGCAACTCAAGTTTGTGACCACGGTAACTCAAGAACGCTTCAACCTAAAGACTTTAGATTTGAAGCATACATTTATTATACTAGGATTTTGTTGATGTATCAATTGGGGCTGGGTTAAGGTGTAAGAAGGTGGTAAAAGTTTTTTTTAATTTAAAATTTTTTTTTTTGAAAAAAAAATTTTTTTGTTAACAACACAAGTATTCTTTTGTTGTCAGCAGTATTATCTTCCAATAAATATCCACCTGAATGATAAAGAAATACGGGTTGAAGTTTAATAATTAATTACATATCTATTACACTGCACTTTTTTTTGTTTAGTTTTATTACTAATAATAAAAATTAATTGCTGAGGTATGTATTTGGCTTTTAGTTCTTTTAATTGTAACAATTTCCTGCATTTGCCCCCTTTTAATCTAAAAATACACTTAATAAGTTTCTGATAAAAATATACATAGAGAAAAAATATTCATAGGATTATATGATATCCCCAGTGCTATGAATTTTATCGGACAAACAAAAAGTAGCTTAACCTCTTCAGGGCACATATGTGTACGTTTAAAAATAAATTCGGCAAAATGAAATTCACCGAATTCCTTATTGCTCAGTGTCTCAAGGTGTTGTCATTTGCTATGTTTCAAATCACAAGCGACATACAATGGCCAAGATTCGCTTATCTTCAGTTGTTTTCTTGTTTTGACAATAAAAATAATTTTCAACTTTAGCTTCTAAATTAATTTAAAAAAAAAACAAAAAATTCATCCCTGAAGAGGTTAAGGGTCTCCTCGAATAAAAAAACTCTACAAGGTTTTTCCTGTCCATGATAAAAAAAATAAACTATGTATGTGTGTGTGTTAGACCCGGTTCTGATTGGTTAAAATGCAATTTTTAACATTTATAAGACTTTTTTGAGGTGAAACCTCTCAGTTATTAATAAAGATATCGATACAGGGTTTTTACCATTATTTAGTTAAAGAGTTACTTAAGTGCCTAACGATGCCCTTTTTTGGTTTTTTTAGTTTTTAATAAAATATATATTATATATAAAATTTAACTTTAATTTGGAAATTTTACGTTATTTCAATAAGAATATTTCTCAAATAAAATAGTATACAGAAGCTAGATTCAGTTATTAAATTTTCGCAAAAGTGATTCAAGTTGATTATTCAGTTGTTAAATGTATGTAAAAATAGTTATTTATATACCAAGGGACTAAACTGTCTGTTTTAGTCCCGCTGCATTAGTGTTTCCTGAGCGAGCGTAGCGAGCGAGGAAAACAGAAATGCAAGGGACTAAAACAGCCAAGTTTAGTCCTGAGGTATATACACTATTTTTTGCAGGACCAAACATAATTTAGGTAGGTAGAATAAATTAAAATTAAAAACCACGCGTCTAAAATCGGTTGTTTTATTTTCGTAATTTAATCAAGATGCATGTAAATTGCGAAAAGTCAGTTTCATGGCTATCGCGATTTTAATTGTTTTTTAATATGGTTGACACAAACGTCAAAAAAATGGACGAAGATGATAAATTTTAAGTTATGTATAAATTGTTATAACAATGTTATTTTTAAAGGTTTTCTTTGTTAAAATCAAATAAATTGGTTTGAATCGCTAATTTATTACAAAACACCACCAAATCTAATTTTTGAACCAGCAAAGCACATAGTGAGTATAATATTTTAATATTATCAAGGTTGCCGTGATTTTTATTCCCTAGGGAGAAAAACGGCAGTTTAGTCCCGAAAATGAAAGCGTAAAATTAGGTTTTAGTCTTGGTCGTGCAAAAAAATAATTTTTAACTGCGTGAAAAAATCGTAATTTTCGTTCTTGTTTTACAGTATTTTTTTTCATAAGTTCCTATTGTTTTTCTAACATAATATTATATATTATCCACAATTACATTACATTACATGTTTGTTTAACCTCGTACTATTCTACTTAATTAAGCATCCCCTAAGTCCAGGACTTGTGTGGGCTAGTAGTAGAGGGAACCACCGGCTTATACTGACTTTCGAACCAGTTTCTAGGGAGTGTCCGTTTCACTTATCGCCTTCGACAAATTTCAATTATTAATTAACTGAAAAATGCAACTGTAACTATTAACTAAACAGTATTTAGTTTGTAAAAACGCTAGTACAGACAAAACCAACCGATCTAAAAACTTCTCAACAGAAAAAATACCCATATATAATATAAATGTTTTAAAATATCCACTTAAAATATATTAAGGGCGAAAATCGCGTGAATTTTCACGGAAATTCCGGCCATTATCGCCCTTCCGTGCATCCAGAGTTATTACGGTCTGTTTTCTTTATAAACAACTAAAAAATGAAAAAATAACAAATGCCACATGACCGAAAATGGCGTGCCAAAGTGTGGTAGAGACGTATTCTGCCTTGCTAGAGAAAATAGTCCTACACAGAAAAAAAAAGAATGCCTTGAACCAAGGGCACTTGTCTTTCCATAATATGTTCAAAGCCATATTCTCTTGTTTCAAGGGTAGGATTTCTTTGAACCAAAGTATATGCCCTTGATTGAAGAGCACGAATTTTTGAATAAAGAAACAAGCTAAACATTTGCTTCACGTTTTCATGTACCACAAGTGGTGGCCCACAACATGTACAAAATTTGCAACTGATTAAAAAATATTAAATTAACTGTTCAGTAATCTACTATAACCCACAAGGTGGGTTAACATGTTGTTGCAAAACACAGTCCGTTTAAATACAGAATTATACACATATTTAAAATTATGGCGAAGGCGCCTTAACCAATGAGTGTTAGTCGATATTTTACGCCGTTTAATAGTATATTATTTAATGAGTGTATAATAGATACAATTAATCAATGAGGGTGAATTTTGGGGCACGAGCCGAAAGGCGAGTGACCTAATCACTCGAATGATTAATATCTATTATAGAATTCTATACTTTATCCACGGTCGTTTTAAATTTTAAACGGTTTATTTCTACAGACCCGTGATTAATAGGCCCATTAATCACGGCCGTGGATAAAAGTTATTGTATCATTGAAAAATCGAGTAGTAGTAATTGCTGAGAATAATTACTACTACTACTATAGTATTTCCAAATATGCTATATTTTTTTAAAATCTGGCGTTAAAACGACACAAAGTCTGATTTACACTGAAGTTTTTGGTTTTTTTTTTAATGTCAACATAACCAAGTAAAACTTTTATGTTTTGTACTATATATCAATGATTTTGTATGAACCAAAACAATAAATACTTCTCATTTCACATAATTTTTCATGTGAATTGAGTTAACAGGTTTTTATAATAAAGAGCACGTAGGTTTTTATAATATGTAAAATGCATGAAAATAGTTAATTAAAAAATCATTTAACTATAGATTTCATAATCCTTATTTTATAGAATTAATTGCGTTATGTACCTTTGTAGTCCTGTTTTTATACTCAACACGGTGCTATAATGGTGTGCACTATAGAGCACAAAGTCATCTGTTTTGATGTTGAAAAAGGAGAATTGGCAAAACTTCCACTAAAAACACTTGTGTGTGGAAATTATCTTTGCAGAAACACAATTTTGTCGAAAATCGCTTTATATGGGTATTCGTGATGGCACATGTCAACATTTTTACGGTATTATGTGAATCCGACCTTGCCAATTGGCTTACGACGCAAGCGCATTTTGCGTTACCATAGTAACTTAAAGAATGTTTACAAGCGGGAAAGTTTAAAAAATATACACCTTTATTGGAAATACTATAGATTTGTACTAGTACCTATTCCTAAAATTTTTAGTAAAAAAAGTATTAACAAAGATCTTGCGACTAAGCATTTTAGCACGGCAGAGTTCCAGAGACGTACAGCTAGTGAAAACACGGCAAAATTTGATTGGGTTCGACAGAAAAAATGTTTTTTCTAACGAATAAAATAACAAGAGTTATTTTTTCTACCGTAATTTGGTTTGAACAATGTACACAGTGTTGAATATTTTATATTTTGAGTGTTATTTTCTGTACTAGGTATCTAAAAAGACATAATGTACTTAACCTTTAAATAAGGGTCAGGGATTTAACTATTTTTTAATAAAATAAAGAATTTTGTTTGGACCAAACAGGTATTTAATGACTTTTTTACCCGAATACGGTTACACGAGTGTAAGTGACTAAATCACTTGATTATGCGAGAGAGTGATTTTCGATTTTCTAAAAAAAATAAATTAAAAAATGTTTTTTTGAGCTAAAAGCTAAAAATAGATTTTTAGAGTACGGACGGTGTGGGTGACTTTTTGAGAAAAAGTGTCCGAACTTTTTCTCAAAACTCTCTGAACCACGTGTGCATTAGTTGTGGGGTTATGTGTTTTGGTTCAGAGAGTTTTGCGAAAAAGTGTCCGAAGTCACCCACACCGTCCGAAGTCACCCCACTCAACGGTACCTCATTTCCGCAGCTTTTGGTGCTTCTAGCACCCAAAGTAGGCGATTTGGAAACCAAATTTAAATGTACTTTAATACAACTTGTGTTTAAAATTCAGCCGGGAGAAAATAATGAAATTAAACTACTAAGGGAACGTTCAAGTATTACGTAACGCTCCTATGGGGGGGTGGGGGTCATTTTGAAGTGTTACGCCCATGTTAATGGTATAGGTAAATAGCGTTACATGATCAAAATTTGCGTTACGTAATACTTGAACGTTCCCTAATAAAAAAATGTAATTATTTTAATATATTTACCTGATTGAAGTAATTATCGTATGATGACCCCCGTACCTGAAAAAAAAAATCAAATACAATATAGTTCAATAGACCTAAACTTCTTGGCTAAGATTATTTTTGGTGTAAGCATGGACGATAAAAGGGGTAGAGATCAAAAAAATCTTTATTTTTTTTAATTTTATTATGAAACATAATGATAGGGGAAAGTATTTTGATGGCAGAAGTGTTTTATTCCACGTAAGATGACCCCCATGCTCCCCCTAAATCCGCCCTTGAATAAGAGTATGTTGATTTACATTATTTATAATGTGATATTACAGTATTTTGAAAGGTAGTTTTTAATTTTATAAAAAAATTAGTATTACCATGACCATATCTTTAAAGTGAATATACATTTTTTTAACATTTTTATTTTTTATTTTTACTTCTGGTTTAGGAGATATCAGGATTTTCCTGAAAGTTGTAATTTTTTCAGTGAACTCAAAATAGTTATTTATGGTACTAGTGGGTAAAGTAAGATATTGCCCATGAGAAAATTAACCTGGCGTCAGCCAAGCAGGTTAATTTTCGAGAGGGCAATATCGGTTTACCCATGAGTGCCATACAAGGTTTTATCCAATAAATAGCTTAGGAATTCATATTTTTATTAAAAATTTTAATGATATTTACAAGAAAATAATTTGACAAGTGACAGTTGAGTGGGTAAAATAAATAATTATCCACTCAATAAAGTAAAAGCCACGCGGGGGTTATTATTGAGTTTATCTATTTAAAATAAAGCTGGTAATTGTCTCATTATCTGTATGTATTGGATAAAGTATTTTTTTGCTCTCAAGTGTATTAAGTATTTTTTTTTCGTAATGTAATTTTACAATATAATTATACAAATATTACATTAGTCCTATGGTATTATCACATTAGATATAATATAGTGTATAGTAAATTTACATAAATCCTTGTTACAGTGTACAACATTCGTACACATAAACAACATTACAATAAAATAATTTGATACCTTCCAAGACACAACAAACAATCTATTATAAAAATGATTTCACACGGAAAAATATACGAGCTAATTTAAGCGATTCCAGTATAAATTTTCATTATTATGTACGCCCAGAAAAACAATCGCCAATAAATCCAGCCACTGTTTATGCAAAACGATCCAAATTTGCGGTGTTAAATAACAATATTCCCAAACAGGACCTTTTATGGTGCAAAGTACGACCCATTGAACTATTATCTACGATAGATAATGGATAAATAGCCTAAATAATATAAATAGAACAAACATCCACATGTTTGAAGTGTACCCTTTTTATAGACATTCGGTGCACCCTAAAAAACCCTTTTTTCCAAACGCAAAAATCAGGTAAAAAAAGGTCAAAATGCAAAAACGTGATATTTAAATTTTTTGAGACATTACAACACTAAGTGGGACCTTATTAGAATAAGTATATGCAGATTTTTTTGTACTCTTTTTTATTAATGATCTGAGAGTAAACAAATTTGAATATACCTAGTCAATGGTTTATTTTTTTCTCACGAATAGTGATGAATTAGTTTTTAATTTCCTGACAACCGAGAAAAAACTAATGCAAATGAAACAATTGCCAATTTTATAAAAAATGCAAAAACAAATACAAAAAAGAAACAAGTCGTGAAGATATGTAATGCTCCGCATTCCGTTATACAGAGCGGTCCAAAAGTCACCCCCTCCCCCTCTTAACTTTTGAACCAGTTGAGATATCGTCTTCAAATTTGGAACTTTTAAATAAACTTAAACTATCTTTTAGCATATATTTAATACTTTCAGCTTTAAAAATGTGGGCAGGGGGGCATGGGGCCACATTTTTTAAATGGAAAGGGGGGTCGTGTAATACATCATTTTAAAGCTTATAAATCTCTCCATTTAACTCCATATTTTTAAATTAAAAAAAAAAAAATGCCAAATTTCATCATAAACAAATGTTATTTATACTTTTAAACTAATTTTAGTTGACATAAATAAAAATTTATAAAAAAAAACTTAAAAAATCGAATGTTTTAGCACAAAAAATTGAAAAATCAAAACCTTAAAAAACATTTTTAAAAAATTTAAAAATGTTAGTTTTAATAGAGAATTTTATAAGCTTTAAAATGATGTATCACACGACCCCCCTTTCCATTTAAAAAAATGTCCCCCCATGCCCCCCTGCCCACATTTTAAGAGCTGAAAATATAAAATATATGCTAAAAGATAGTTTAAGTTGTCTTATTTAAGAGTTCTAAATTTGAAGTCGATATCTCAACTCGTTCAAAAGTTAAAGGGGGGGGGTGACTTTTGGACCGCACTGTATATTATTCACAGTAAATGGTATATTGCATTTTCCCAAATAATTAATATAAAAAATACGTTTTTTTTATTGCAAAAAAATCTTAAAAAAAAATCAAAATTTTTCAATCAAAAAATCAAACAAATTTTTTTAAAATTTCTTATTTTTTTTATTTTCTTTTTGCGAAAAACGAAAAAAAAAATAAAAAAAATGTTTTGAAAATTATTGCTAACTTTTATGTTTTTAGGGGGCCCACTAGGGGGTTTCAAAATGATCAAAATTTGCGTTAGGACGATTTTTGAAAATTCGAAACTACTGTGTAGTATTATTCTAGCGCAGGCGCTGTGAATAATATAATAATAATAATTAAAAAATCATTAGCATTTTTTTGAAAAAAAAAAAAATTTAACACACAGCAGTTTTAATTCCTTTTGAGTAAAATTTAATACAGTGCCTACAATATAGGTATTTTTTTCCGTGTGCATTTCCATATTTCCATAGGAAATTTTCTGTAGAATATCATTATACTATATTTGCCCGAGTATTTGCCGTAGTACCTATAATAAAATATTCACCTTATAATATAAAAATGAAGCACATATAGAGAGATGAAAAAACGAAAAAAATATATGAAAAACAGCATAGAATCGATACGCGGGGCGTCTAGACGCGTCGTAGACGCTCGTAAAGAGGAAAAGAGATGAAAAAATGGGAAAAGGTGCAGGCGCAATAAAGAAAAACTATATACTCTTATATATTTAAGTTCATTGGTGCCGTTATCCATTTTTTCATTTTTTTATTATAATTAAAGAAAAAAAATCAAGTATATTATAGTTATTAAAATTCTCCAACGTTATGGAGAAAACCACTGTCTTTTAATTTTAATTCACCACAGTTTCCGTGCTGGTGAGATACAATTAAGAACTATATGCTGTGACAGATTCTGCACATTCACTATAAAAATTTATTTTTTACAGCAACTTCACATGTACTATTAAAAAAAATCCATAGGGGTACAAGAAAATTGTACACGGTGAAAAATTAATTAAAAATAATGTAAAAATACATAGTTTACTAAGTATTTTTACTATACCTGACTATGTTGTATGTTTAATTCATGAATATGTGTAATTGTGTGTAAATAAATTTAATTTATTGTAAAATAATGTAAAAGACAGGTAAAATTTTGTAAAACGCTGTAAATTAATACACTCTAAGTATGTGTAAACTACCTTCTTAAAGGTCCAGAAATGAGTATAAACAAATAAACAAATAAACAAATAAATAAATTTACACAAAATTACAACATTAATGTAAAACTATTTAAAATGACATAGATTTACATTGATTTACAACTATTATGAATTACGGACTATGTAATTTTAGAGAAAATTATCTGTCAGTTCTTATATATTTCCTATATGTATATGGTATATGGAAAATTTTGTTGCCGTTTTTTACAGTGCAGTGCATCCTTCATTTACATAGTTTTCCATAAAACATGTAATTTTAACACATTTATTAATAAAATTCCTTAATTTTAATAAATTTTGAAGTAAATTTATGTGATTTTAAATTATTTTCAATAAAATTTAGCAATTTACATAATTTCACATACTGTAAAATATTTAACATAAATTAACTTATCTAGCATATTAAAGCATAGCAAAAACAAATGAAAAACTGCATAGTGTCATTGTAGTTTTATGTAATTTTACATAAGTTTACTTGTATTTCCGCTAAGTGAAAAGAATTTGTTTATAAACCTAGTACTAATAAAACAGAGATAAATGTTCACTTAAATTATTAAAAATTTTAAAAAAATGGTCGGAAAAACATACTCTGCCACTGGTTTTTATATTTCACGTCGTTTGCTAGTGCTGATAAAAATTTTTATGGAAAAACTCATTTTATTAAAAATATTATTAATTTCATTTTTATGTACTCTAACGTAAAAAGAGAAATATATTCTCTTAAAATTACATGCCTTCATGAAAATATATTAATACTAAAAACACTTTTACGATATTACTTATATATTTATTATACATTCCGGGCTAGAGCTATTAAATTTATTTTTTTTACTTCGTTTTTTATTGTAATTGCAACGAATTTCTTATCAGAAGAAAGTTTTGTGCATTAGATTCAGGTTGAGGTCAAGACATCTACTTAAAGAGGTTATATTATCATAATCATAGAATATGAGTGATTTTATGATTACTTTTTCACTTACCCTAATATTTAAAAAGTACTTTATACAAATTTTTTAAAAATGTATTTAGACTTATGTAAACAAAATTATAAACCTAATTATGCAATATTGTGTTGCTATGATCTACTCTAAACGACTCGACTCGACTCTAAATATGTTATGTTGAATATAGCGAAATCATTTAGAGTAACGTAAGGTTCCTGAATTTTAATAAAAATAATTTAAAATCACATACATTTACATTAAAGTAAATGGTTTGTATGCAAACTTGTGGAACTTAAAAAAAATATGTTTGGATTTACATATTACATATTTATATTAATTACCACTGGTCGGATCGAAGTTTTCATTTATCAAGGCACGCAAAAATTAAAACAGACAATAAAAACCGGGATTTACTCGAAATCTACGCGGTAGAAAGTTTTTTAAATTAAAAATTCCGTTTCAGCACACAAAAATACATACGACATGATAGGTTTAGTCCTTGGAGAAGAATTTTTATTTTTTTTGTAGACCAGTGTAATAATAAGTTTCAGCTGCAGCCCTGTATTGGTGTCATAGGCCACCCTAGTGTACAGTAAATTTATATTCCCATATAAAAATGGAAAACTTTTTCATGCAAGTTTGCAGTTTTCCATATAAAATGAAGAATAACATTATACTACAAGATAAAAGCAGTAACGTTTCATAAAAAAGTTAATTAAGTCTTAGACCAAATGGTCTAAGATTTAACAATTGTTTTAGTTTATCATCAAGGTATTAGTCCTACACTGTAACAAGCATTATGTTTATTTACATTATTGTAATAAAATATTACACAATTATTACATATTGCACGAGAAAACTTACCATACACTAGATGGATCCGAAACGTCTCACCTAGTCTAACAGACTAAAGTTTAATTTTTTAAGGTATAGTTATTTTAAATTTGCCGCTAAATACTCCACAAAGTCCGATTTACACTGAAGCATGTGGCTTGTTTTAAAGGTCAACATAACCAAAATTTATAATTTTTGTTTACTTACTTTGTTTTTATGATGTTTTGATGCAAAACAAGAGATTTGATAAAGCTTTTGCTAAATACACTTTTGTATTATGGGAGGATTGGTGTAGTGGACTATCGCGTTATACTTGACGAGTTTACTACCCAAATAGCGTGAGTTCGATTCTCACCGGCGCCGATTTGCCTTTTTCAGTTAATTAATAACTGAAATTTAACTAAGGCGTAAGTGAAGCGGACACTCCCTATAAATTGGTTCGAAAGTCAATTAAAGCCGGTGGTTCCCTCTACTACTGGCCCACACAAGTCCTGGACTTAGGGGATGCTTAATTAAGTAGAATAGTACGAGGTTAAACAAAAATATAATTCCTGTAGAAACAAAATTTTTTTATAAAATCGCTTTTATTCCAATAATTTAGAGGAATAAACCATTGTTTTGTTCTCGTTAATGGCAGGTCAACGTTTTACGGTTGTGTAATTTGGGCCTAGTCATTTCGCTTACGACACATGCGTATCTTACGTTTCTATGGTAATTTCGAGATTGTTTACAAGCGTGAAGGTTTAAAATAAGTATAGGTGGGACTTTTCGGATACATCTAGTGTATGGTAAGTTTTCTCGTGCGAATTGTAATAATTGTGTAATATTTTATTATATTTTATGTGATAATACCATACGGCTAATGTAATATATTGTAAAGTTACATTAGATTCGAAAAACCCACTAATAAGTTGGTAAAATTACTCCAAAAATGTATATTTACTTTAAAAATATGGTAACACAACTTTTTTGTAAAAATTCTAAAATACTGTGATATCACATTATAAATAATGTAAATCAGCATAATCTTGTTACAGTGTACAAAAACTGAGACTTTCTACTTTTCCTGTAACTCTAAATAAGTTATTTAAAATAACTCTTAGTGAGCTCTAAACTCTTGGTAAGTACCCCCCATTTAATTCCTTTTCTCCTAGCTAGCCGTTTACACAAGATTTCGTTTAATAAATATTTAACACGTGTTAATTTGTGTAAAATATGTCATTTTTTCCAGTGTAATATTACTATTTAGTAAAAAGGTGAATAAACTCGCCTTAGAATTTTGGGGGCTAAATTTGTATCTGTTTTTAATATCAAACCTAACATTTCGTGTATTATTAATAAGTAATTTGCCTACAAGGGGTCGTTGTTCTTTTTTCGAGTCAGTTAACCCTAATACCCGAACACGAAAAAACAAAAGCTAGGTAAATATGAAATCGATATATAAACATAATGACAAAATAGGTTTTTCCAGAACAAAAAAGTATACATATAATAAATATCACATCATGATCAGAAGTTAAGCTTTTGTTTAATATACACCGAAAAAATAATTTAAATAATTCTGAACCCATGTTTGCTTTTGTTGTATTGATTCGTTGCTTTCATAAATAAATTCATATTAACGAAATTTCATGAATTAAATAAAATAAATAAAACTTTGGTTCAATTAAAAACATTAGGCAACGTTCAAGTATTACGTAACACTCCTAGGGGGGGTGGGGGTCATTTTGGAGTGTTACGCCCATGTTAATGGTATAGGAAAATAGCGTTACAGGGGGGGGGGGATCCAAAATGATCAAAATTTGCGTTACGTAATACTTCAACGTTCCCTTAATCGCATTTCAAATTTAAAAAAATACTTAAATAACAAATTGGTTTGGACTTTTTATTATCCCAAAAAAAAATCAAATTTTATCCAAAAAAGTAGATATAGGTATTATAAAATTTATATACTTAATAATTATATATTGCCTAAATTTAAAAATGACCTTGCTGCCTAATAAAATTATGCAAATTTTAATCAATTAGCTTTCATTTGAAACAAAGCTACACTGAGAAAACGATTGCATTCATTTTGAGACGCTTTAATTGAAACGACCCCTTCTTGAATAAATTAATTATAAAAAAATGAAAAAGTTTTTTTTTTAATATGTTTTTGTTGGTTTGGCGCAGGTAATTTGTCCGCTATGCCACTAAAAAGTTTCTTTCATGAAATGTTCGTGTAAAAAATTATTAACGTATTTTTTTCTACTGACCTAATATTATTAATTAATATTGTAATTCTTTTTCTATTTTGCAATAGGTAATATTTTGGAATACATAATTTCACACACTTTAAGTGTTAATGGATAGTTTTATCATGTTTTTAATAAAATATTATTTGTGGTTCTATTGTTCAATTTTTGATTTGACAGTATTAAATATAAAAGTTAAATTTCCAAATAAGTAAATTTAAAAGAAATATAAATTAATCCAAAATGTTAACATAATTGTACAATAAATTGTAAATAAATTAAACTAAAGGTAAGTTTAGGGATTAGGAACTTTTGCTATTTTTAAGGAGGTGCAATCTATTACCTAGGTACCTTTACTCGTTTCATAACATACGTTTTTAGCGCACGAGTACAAGTTTAGAAAACGAGACGCTTGCGGCTAGTTTTCTAAAGTACTAGTGCGCTAAAAACATGTTATGAAACAAGTGCTTCTCTTTTTCACTGCAAGTAACCAAGCCACAATTGTAACACGGTAAAAAATAACCTAAACATAAAATTTTGTAGTAAATTAAACTTTAAAGCGACGTTGACTTTTTTGCATGGAAAACGTCAAGCGATAGGCTTTTGTCTGTTGCCAACCCAAAAGAAAAAAAAGTAGAGACCTCTTATGGGCCTATAAGAATACGCAAAATGCGTGTTGGTTTGGACTTCTTTAAATTTGGCAAAGGCTGCCCACCCTAAGAAGTTTCATTAAACCAAATAAAAAACCGCTGTTTCTTTGGCTATAGAATTCATTTGTTTATTAATTTTAAATACAAATTTATTGCTAATTATTTCGATGCTAATTATAAGGTAATTATCGTTGAAAATTAAAATTTTACACCGGCCATTATTAAAAAACCCATAAATTTTACCACAAAAGATACAACATATATAAAACCGGGTAGATACGCAATCCTTCTTATTTTATAGTAAATACTACTTAGCGGGTAAAAGGTATTCATCAAATATTTTCCGAAAATTTTACGTAATTTGTGAACGACCCCTAAGCGAATTCCAAGTAAAACCAATCCTAAATGTCCTACAAACCCTAAAGCAAATTGAGTTAAATCAAACCTAAATGTTTTAAAATCAGAAAAATTTCAAAAGTAGCGCATAAAACTTTGTAACTGTGACGAATCGTCACTGACGATATAGCAATCATTACCAAGCAATTTTAAATTACTGTACAACTAAGAAACAGAGAAAACTATTTAACTTCATATATAATATATTGGTAATGATTGCTTAACTTTTAGTAATGATTTCTAACTTTTGGTAATGATTTCTAAACTTTTGGTAATGATTTCTTAACTTTTGGTAATGATTTCCTAATTTTTGATAATGATTGCTTAACTTCTAGTAATGATTTCCAAACTTATGGTAATTAATTCTAACTTTTGGTAATGATTTCTAAACTTTTGGTAATGATTTATTAACTTTTGGTAATGATTTCTTAATTTTTGATAATGATTGCTTAACTTCTAGTAATGATTTCCAAACTTTTGGTAATTAATTCTAACTTTTAGTGATGATTTCTTAACTTTTGGTAATGCTTTTTTAACTTTTGTTAATGATTGCTGTACACAGTTTTCTCCGTGTACAAAACGCGAGTAAATTATTATTTAAATGCGTATTATGCATCAAGGAATTTATTAATTACACCTAAATATATGTATCGTTGTAATTAAAGAATTATTTATTTTATTACACACATTATAAACCAATAAATTTACTAATAAACAATATTATTATTGAAATTTTATGTTAAACATTTACAAATGTATTCATCGGCGAGTACAATGTATTTTGTAACACATTTTATTTTATTTTGCAGATGACAATATTAATTAACAAAATAATGTCAATTTATAGCAAATTACACTGAAAGAAACTAAAAGTATCAGAAAAAAATACTGCTGTAAACAAAGTAATACTTTTCCCTATAGACCTGGGTTTATTAAAATTAAAAACGAAAACAAAAATAAAAAAGATGAATAAAAAAAATAAATGAAAAAAAGGTTTAAACTCATTTTATCAAAAACAATCCCGGCCTAGAACTTTGGATAAACAAACAATGGTCCAAATTTGAAGTCTTTAGCTCAAAGCGTTCTCAAGTTATCGTCACAAATTTTCCGGACAGACCGATAGACACACCGGGAAACAGATTTTATTTGACGGAATTTTCTTTTTTTGTATATAAAACGTCGAGAAACGTAAAAAACGCATTTTTTTTTGTTTTTACTAACGCAAGACTCTCCTCGGGGAAAGTAATACTGGTATCAACAAAAAAATACGTTCAACTAGAGTTCATATAAAAAAAAAAAAAACAAAAAATATTTTTTCAAATTTTATTTATTTTTTTTTTTCGAAAAAAATAATATTTTATTCTAAAAGCAAATTATTTCTTTAGATATTAGACAATGATCATTTAAGATATGTATATTGAATTAAATTTCAATAGAACAATGACAAATTATTCGATGAGCAAAGAACAACTGTACCTACATTGTACCAAAACAATAAATTTAATTATTTAACTCGTTTTAAACCTCTATAAGAATTGTGTAAGGTAAATGGGGGCATATGTAATAAAGGGGCAATTGTAATATTAAAATATCCTAAATGTGTAACTTTTGGCGACTATTGAAAATGACGGGCCTGGGTGGGTTTGTGCACCATTTATACCCGCGCAGACCTGTCATTTTCAACACGGAGGCTCGCATAAGAACATAATACATAACAATGCGATGCCGTGATTGGCTTGAGGTGCCGCCATGTATCTTGTAACCAATCACGCTTGGTGGGCGATGGCATTCTTATGTTTTATGTTCTTATGCAAGCTTCTGGATAGGCATTAAAGCTTCAGACGGACTTTTATGAATCGCCTAAGATAGTTTTTTATTAAATGGCTTTGGAACCCTATGAACTACAGGAACGAAATTTTACACGTGCCCTAAATTGATAAAGGCAATAATTTTTGGTTAGTAGCGTTAATCAGGGGCGTGCTAAATGAGGGGAGTTGTTTTTTGCCCCAAACCGGAACTTTTTTTTAACAAAAAAAATAATAAATTTTCTGTGTTATAGAAACTATATTTTATTATGAATTTAACAAAATTAAACTTATACAACTGTACAAATATGACATATCCCTATAGAAATATATATTTAAATCGATAGAATTTTGCATTTCGAAAAAGTCCAAACTAACGGCACAGAACTCGTTACGAGACGTCGAAATAAACCGATTAATCATGTCGCATTACATCAATTCAAATAAAATGATGCATACATAAAAAATTGAGAAAGAAATCTATCAAACTGTACGACCTCCAAAAAAGTTTGAAAATTTTGAATCTATTTATATTTCCCGTACAATTTTATAAACTTATTAATCAACTGTCCAGTTAAAAAAAAATCAATTCGATCTGAATATTTAAAGATTATTTAAACATACAGACAATTATTTTACTTATTTACATTTTTTCATTAATATTTACTTGAGTTATGTAAATATTTAAATTAAGACAGAAATGTAATAGTTATTTATAATACAAGTGCGAAAGGTAAAATTTCTCGATTGAGTAGGTTTTTAGCCGAGGACCGGCCCGAGGGCAATAAACCCACAAATTCAAAATTTAACTTTCGGCCCGTGTATTATTAAAATATATTTAATTTTAAATTGCAAGTAATATTTCAATTCAGTTCAATTCAGTAACTTATCTAGTTATCCATGACAAATTGCTATTTAATCAGATCGCTAAAAAAACAATTGAATCGTTTCTTTTGCGTGTGGTTTTATTTTCAAATTAGCGTAGTGTTTTGATTAATTTGTGTTAAAATGAGTTTGTTATGAAAATATTAATACTTCTTAAACCCTTCTATAAATATTATAAATGTTGAAACTGATTTTACAAATAACATTTTTTGTTTGTGATTTATTTCAGTGGATGAATCCAGATTAAGCGGTTTTGAGGTTATGTTACAGAATAATTTTTATTTATATGAAATGATTATAATAATTGTATCCGATCAAAAAGACAGACAGTTCAAGACGAAAAGTGACCAAAGATAATTTCTTTATAAATATTACAGTAAAGGTAAAGTATCTTATTTAAAAAAAGCTTAAAAAAAAACAAGTTTTAGTTAGCGAGTCGAAAAAACTTTTTGGCCTTAAGGCCACAAAGTCCAAATCTTTCCCCGCAAAACATGAACAAAAAGGGACGCTTTTAGAATCAATCAAATAATAAATAGTAGTTTTCGTAACGAGTAAGCGACTAGTCCTTAGTGCACGAGAATGAAGTCATTCGAGTGCACTAAAGACGTCGCAAACGAGTTGCGAACAACATTTTTCGTTCGATCTACAGTCTAGACTCTTTAAAAATGTATATTTTAAAGAATTACCTGTGTTTAATTTTGACATTTCAAAATTTTATAAAATGACTTTTGTCAAAATGAAAGGTATGTGTAATCGTTTGGAAAAATGAGTGTGCATAGTTGTCATTTCATTCCAATATGCAGTGTGTACTCGTGCGACAGAAAAATATCCTAACGAGAATGTATAGTGAACATGTATTTTTCTTTATTTCGTGTACACTAGGTCGTACGAAATAGTATATTCTATAATTAGTATGGAATAGACGCCGGCAGGCGAGTATGACGGTCCTGCGAGCGCGGAATTACTATTCCATACGTGTTGTAGACTATACTTTTTCTTCGACTGCAAATATGAAACAATGTATGGCTTTAAACTGCGGACAAGGTTTAAGACAATGTTTTTTGTAACTTGACATTGTAAATTCAACAAAACACATATTTCTAAATAAAGCAATTAATGTTATTTAATAATTTTATCAAATTAGTACTTAAAAAAGATTTTTTATTAATTTTAGCACATATTTACAAATTATAATGCAAAAATTGAAGGTTATGTCAGATTGATGTGACAGACATCAGGTTTAAATATTTAACAATAGATGGAGCAGTTCTAATATTTTGAACTTAATTTATAAAAAACTGGTCAAATATTAAGAAAAACTAATAAACTTTATGTAATTTTAACGCAAAACTTTAAATTGCATTAAATTATTTAATGTTTCATGGTAAAATATATATATTTTTGCTAATTTTACTACAGTTTTCTTTACTTTTATAAGCAAGAGATGGCACTACATGTGCTCATTCTAACACTTGATGGGGAATATTTATACCGTATCTAGAGCTAGAATGGATTCATTCTGTTTGAAAAGTGTGTGTGTTTGCTTACATTCTAAAGCAGTCGTAGAAAATAATATATAGCGGGAAATTTAAATGTATTTGAACCATTGATTACACTTAGATCCAAGTGTGCCTGGGGCACAAGGAAATATATTTTTGGAGGACAACGAGTTTATCAAATTATTTAATTTTGGTTCTTTTATCTCTCTCTCTAAGAAGCGGAAAGGCGATATTTAAATTATCTATTATTATCATGATGCTAATTACTTTTATTGGCTAATAAACAAAAAAAAAATAATTAACTTAAAATGCAATTTTTATTTTGGTAAAATTACTGATGCGATTAATGCAATTTAAAATGTCTAATTAAATTTGGAAAAACCATATAACTCCATACTTAAACTAAATACGTAACGTAGATTTTTGCACTTTTGAACCTCCCTCCCCCCAAGCCTCGTAACGCAGCCTAGACCCCCTAAAAAATTGGTTTGAGTAAAAAAAACTTTTTTATTACTTTAAAAATAATAAAAAACGTTACGTAACGCAACATCAGTACCCCTTCACCCCTCGTAACGCATTGCAAAAAAGTTACGCCCCTGGGGCCCTAGAACCAAAAATAAACAAAAAAAACATTTAGTTTTTCTTTTGCCATTATTTAAAATTTATTTTATGTTATTTATTTTTATTTATTTTTTTAAATTGTCTACCTCTATAGAGGATGTTAGGGTTTATATTTGATAAGGGAACGTTCAAGTATTACGTAACGCAAATTTTGATCATTTTGGACCCCCATCCCCCCCCCTGTAACGCTATTTTCCTATACCATTAACATGGACGTAACACTCCAAAATGACCCCCCCCCCCCTAGGAGCGTTTACGTAACGCTTGAACGTTCCTAATGGACAAAAATTAAGAATTTAAAAATAAAAGTCCAATAAACTTTTAGTTGAATGCTGATCTGAATAATAGAAAATAAAGTTTATTAGAAAACAAAATGGACTTGGTTTGTTTTTGCTATGAAAACTGTAGGCAGTTTTGGCAAGGTTTTCAAATTTAAAAGGTGTGTTAGTATATTATTAAAACAGTGTTATAAATATTTCTTGCATAAAACATATCCTTGGTCAGGTTTTTGATCTTTAAAGTAAGGACAATGTATGTCATTAAATACAAAGTAAAAATATGTATAGTTTTGAACTGTGTTGTTTTAAATAAAAAGTCAACAATATAAATAGAAAAAAATACCAATAACAGAAACTCGAAAATGAGTTCGAAAAATACCATCATCGAGGTATCAGTCCCAAGATTGGTTTGAGGCAGCTAGCCAATTCTTTAATTTTTCTAAAATATATAAGGACAATATTCCATAAACTAATGACCCAGGTAGCAAAATAACATGACATTCACGTGAAAGCCACGTTAATATGTGACATGTGATGTTAAGGTTGTAGCCTCATTTAACAAGAATGTAGCATGGTGGGGATGTCCTAAGTCCGCCCCTAATAACATCACACAATGACATCCCGAAAATAACGTGTTTGTGACATCATAAATCCACATTCCTGTTATATCTAATATCTTATGGATGCCGTTACTGGTACTTTAATATTTAAATAATATCCTAGGATATTAGCTTTTTCTAAATAAAACCATTAAAAACGCTATAACCCTGTAAAAAAAATCGGATTTAAAATCAATAGGGTTGTTTTGGTTCTCAAAAATCGCAGTTCTGAACTGATTCGGAACCGGCGTAGTCGCAACTGCGCCCATTTCGAACCAGTTCAGAAACACAATTCTCGAGAACCAAAACGAACCTAATCAGTAATTGAAACAATCACAGATTGAAACAGATAGATTCTAAATACGAAATTGCTGATTAAGTGGAGAATATATTCCTTTAATCCGTGTCCGTGTTGAGAAGCCCGGCAGAGCCTCCTATCCATTGGAAATCGTATAATGTGTATACAATTTCCTTATAATAATTTACTCTATCAACATTATCTTATATCGATTTTCTTGCTTGGAACGTCGGTGAGAAGCAAAATAACATGACATTCACGTGAAAGCCACGTTAATATGTGACATGCGATATATTCACAGCGTTGCTAAATATTTGTTATTAAATAACATGGTTGTCACGTCATACGTGTTACGTTGCAAATATGATGTTAAATACATGTTATTTTTCAATATTATGTGATGTTATGATTTAGTTTAAAAATACACCCAAAAGTGATGTTAATTTCTTGTAATATAACCCTTGCTACCTGGGGATACAATATTGTTTAATAATTTAAATAGGTACTTAAGTAATTATATAGTTATTTAAAACTATTAAACAATATATTTGATAATTTCTTATTGATTTTGAATAACTCAGGTAATGGAGCTCTCTACAACTAGAATTATGAAACAAAAGACGTCTACCCTATCTCTATCTCATTTGTGCTACACTTTCCAACCAACCAAATAAATACTGTATTTGTTTTTCATACAACAAATACAGTATTTATTTGTTTGGCCGGAAAGTGTAGCACTGAACGGCACGAACGAACGTAGCTAATGTGAATCTGTAGAATAAGATAATTCTACTAAAATTTAGATGGCGCCAGTAATTTCTTTAATAAAAATACTATAGTTACACTTTTCGCCCGACCAAGTAAATATTGTATTTGTTCAACAAAGAACAAATACAGAATTTGTTTGGTTGGGTGAAAGTGGGAGTGTATGTATGTCTTCTATCCTTTTTGAGTAGAACTTTTGTCCCTGTCTAATCTAACGGGAGAAATCGCCATAATTAGCAAATAAAAAAACTAAAAAAATAATAAATAAAATAAATTTTTATTATAACGACTTAACTAATTGTATCCTGTTAGGTAGATAATCAAATAGGCTTTTGATATTTAATTTTTGATATTTATTTAATAATTATAAATATACATTTTATGTGTATTGTTAGAAAATCAATCACCCGCCATTTTAAAACTAATGAGGATTAAAATAAATATGCCTAATTTCAGACCGATAGAAAAATATGCCTAAAAATAGACCAAAAAAACTCTTACAAAAACAGAAATACATTTAGTCACAGTGGGAAAAAAAACAGCAATGTTTAGAGTAAAAAGTATGAAAAATAAAAAACTGAAAAAAAATGTATGTATCCACCATTAAGATCGACGTCGGCAAAACGTTACACGAAACTGAAACCTTTTTCAGACGGTTAATGCTTTTCAGGATTTTTTTTTCAGCATTTTACCTACAATTATTTTGTAAAAAAAATCCGACTTTGTTAAACAAAACGAATAGTAAAGAAAAAATAATTAGTATATAAGGTATAATACCTATATATCTCTATACTATTGATTTTATTTAAATTATTTACACATTGGGTGTCTAACAAGGTTTTTTAGTAAAAATATATTAAAGAATACACCCAGAACATGTTTGTATACCATACATGCACGGTAAAAAAAATCTGAAAAAAATGGCACTAAAATTGGTGCACATATAGTTTGACGCACGGATCTGTGGCTAGGGGAAATATGTTTGGAACCTGTGTGCAAGTGGGAGGCCCGATGTAGGCACACACGCCTTATTACGCTCTTGACGGAAAGAAGAGAGCGCGAATGATTCCTCCCCCTTACGTCGGAGACTTTCTTTTATGCGGAAAACTATAGTATGGGATATTTTTATTAGCTTAAAAAAAAACTAACATTATTCTTATATAATCAAATTATCAGTTTTGAAACTGGTTTGGGGCAGCTCTCCATCCCACCCTATCCTTATCTAATTCTTTCATTCCCCTAAAATCGGTACACCCTACATCGTTTATTACTAGTGAGTAATGTAATAATAATAATAATAATAATAATTATTATTATTATTATTATTGAACCTATATATCGGTTTTATAATAAATCTCCATCAAAACCATACAGAAACACTTCAAAACCGTAAAGCCAATGTTGCCAACCTATGGCGTACTCGATATAAGAAATAATATAATATTTTTTAGTTGCTTTTCACCCGTGAAACGAGCAATATATACTTTTGGCAAGAATTAGGTAATCCGTTAATCGCGTTTAATTTTTAGCATCAAGTGTTTTAGTATAGTTATTTATTTATTTGCTATCTTAGATATGCCCTGGTTCGATTTTATATATTTTATAGTGATTGTATGGATGATGTGCAGTAAAATGACGAAAAATGCCAAAAAATCTGATCCCCTGGCCCATATTGCAGCCCAACAAACAGAACTTTTCATGCGAAAGCATTTTTTTTTCGTATAGATTTAAATTATTATTTTTCAATTTTTTAGCAATGCAAAACTTCCCTAAGGGACAGTAAAATTCCATATAGAGAAATCTCGCAATCCAAACGGCCATGGTCAAGCATCCATACAACGTCTCGTAAAAAAGCAATTACGAAAAGGAGAAAAAACAACAAAACACAAACATATTCGCCCTGTTGTCAGTCCCGGCTGAAACTTTTTTTACATAAAATCGATATGGAACAACCTACACGAAAAAAGAGGCCCGGGCAGGGTTCCCGACCTTTTTATATTCTTGACCTACATTACCGGAAAAGGGATTATATAAATAACATTTTTAAATGTTCCTTAAAATAAGCTGAATTGGGTAACCTTTCTAGACGGGTGGCAATATTTTTAATGGTTATAAGATATCTTGTGTAATTACTTATACAGCCTGTTTGAAATTATAAAAACGGAGAAAACAAAGATCAAGGCTGACGTGATTTTTTTTTAAATGACGACCCTCCCCACTACGGTCACGTCTACCTTAATCTAATAGTTTTATCTGTTTTCTCTGTATTGTATAATCTCAAACACATGGTAGTATTAAGACAAAAATAATTAAAAAGGTTTTTGTAGAAAATTATATAGTAGTTAGGGAACGTTCAAGTATTACGTAACGCAAATTGTACCAAAATTCATACACTTTATACCCCGTTTATCGCGTTATTAAGGGCTGTAGAGATTTCCCTAATAGGGGGGTAGCCAAAATATAAAATCTCTACAGCCTTTAATAACGCGGGAACCGGGGTATGAAGTGTATGAATTTTGGTACAATTTGCTTTACGTAATCATTGAACGTGAAAAAAGTTTGGTGCTATGCAATTTTGTTGCAAGAATGATTCAGTCACTGCGCATGCCTTTAGGCAACTTTGATGCTATTTTCGAGCCATCAAATTATTAGAACAAGTTCTATTCTCTAATTATTATTAATAATAGGTCGGTCTGTCTAACTAAAAAAACTTCCTAATAAAAGCAAATGCTAGGTTATGTTTTTGTCAACAAACGCAGATACACGTCAAAATTGTCTGGTTGACAGCACTGTTTAACTTGCATTAGGTCTGTTCTTTGGTGTTGCACTTTCTTGCACTGACGTACACTTTTCTTCCAACCAAATAAGTACTGTATTTGTGCCCTAATTTTTATACATGACAAAAAATTTGTTCGACTGTAAAGTGCAAGAAAGTGCAAACACCAACGATCAGACCTAATATAAAGCGTCAAACTTGCGTACAACTTGCTCCGTGAAAAGGCAAATGAATGTGCAACTGTCCTCATGATACATCTGGCAACAAACTTGCATAGCACCAAACTTGCGTACAAATTGCTCCGTGATAAGCCGCTTTAAAACAATTTTCTCCGTGTATGATATGAATTTTCAGAGTTTGGAAATAAGATATCGATTATAGTCATAATTCATGTTCTAGTATAGACGGATTTTAGTCGAGAAGGATATAAACATTGATTCATGTTAATACATTTTTTAAGAAGAAACTTGCTATATGTATTTTGCTTTTATAGGATAGGATTCATAATATTTTATGATATTCCATAGAAATATATCGTAAAATAGTGTTGTACATAAAAATTAGATGTACTATATGTTGTATATTTAAAAAAAAAATAGTAATTTATGATACAAGGACGAAAAACACTGTTTTTAGGGCGATTACTGAGATTGCCATAAGAGCTCGAAAAGCGAGGTTGCCAACCGTAATTGCCCTAAAACAGTTTTTGTTCGTGTATCATACACTATTTTTTATTCGTTTGTGATATTAAATTAAAAATATTACCAAAATATTTGAAATTTTGGCGAAGGCGCAACTTAGTATAAATTAAATAATAACACAGGTCCACAAAAAATAAAAAAAACGTCTACCGTTTAACAGTTATGTCACCGAATTTTTTATACTTAAGACTTCTCCCTCCCTCCCCCCATCGTCACTATATCGTCACGTAAATTGGACACAGAAAAAAAGGATTCCACGCCTTGAACCAAGGATATGTTCAAAGCCATATTCTCTTGTTTCAAGGCTAGCATTTCTTTGAACTAAAATCAATGTCCTTGAATGAAGAGCGCGAAACTTTATTTAATAACCCGTGCTCTTCATTCAAGGACATTGACTTTGGTTTAAAGAAATGCTAACCTTGAAACAAGAGAATATGGCTTTGAACGTATCGAAAGACACGTGTCCTTGGTTCAAGAAAATCTTTTTTTTTTCAGTGGAACATTTTATATCTATATAGGCCATTGACTTTTTTTAACCGATTGTAAAAAAAATATCTCCCGTAATTTTAAGTTTAGTCAACATCTTTAAATACATATTTCACTAAATACCGAAAAAAAAATTGAAAAGCACAAAAATTCTTCAAATGTGTCAACGTCGTCAGGGACCTGGGGGTTAGGGGGGCGGCGGGGATCTTGAGCATAGGGGGCGAAGGGGCGCCCCGCGCCCCAGACGTCGATAACGCTTTTCCCTCCCACGCTCGACGCGCCTCTACCGCGCTATCGAGCATTTTTTTTAGTGGTCCGCTTTAAAAAAAATGGCGTAAAGATATGTAATGCTTCGCATTGTATAGAATACTCATTACAGCGAATATTGCGTTTTTCCCGATAAACTTGTCAAAATACGATTTCTTTGAGGCTCAAAGTTTGGGCTCTGGAGCGTACTTTATTTTTATACTGTAGTAAAACGTGGCGCCCTCTATTTCCAACTTTTATGTTTATGGATGGTTTTTTTCAAAATTGGTATGAATCACTGGTTTTGTTTTCCCTAATTTTTTATATTTGTGTTGTGCGCCCATAACTTTTATTTTTTAATCAATTTTTTTAAAATAGGGTTCTTGAGAGAGAGAGAGATCATCAAACCTTTTTTTGAAATTTTCATAACGATTCTTGAGTTATCGTATCCATAAAATATATGACATACATACGACCGGATAGACAGACAGATAGATGTACTAACAGATAGGCGGATTTCAAATTCGATAAAAAACACTTGTAAGTAATTAAATAAAAAAAAAACACTTGTACTCAAAGTAAAACTTATACTTAATTTTTGAGCACAGAAAATAAAGATTCCTTGGATAATTTAAAGCCATATTCTCTTGTTTCAAGGCTAGTATTTCTTTGAACCAAAGTCAATGTCCTTGAATAAAGAGCACAGGTTTTTGAATGAAGATTCGCCCTCTTTATTCAACACTGACTTTGGTTCAAAGATATGCTAGCCTTGAAACAAGAAAATATGCCTTTGAACATATCAAAAGACATGTGTCCCTGGTTCAAGGAAACCTTTTTTTCTGTGACGGTTTTGAATCTTCTAACTATATAGTTGTGAGGAGTATAACAACAGGACCCTAGTTTTGGGGATATTCCCTTTAAGGCGAGACTTGTGAATCGTGAACGGGAGAGATGGAACGAAACGTCGAGGGAGGCCTTGGATATTTGGGTTGGAAAGGCAAAAGAACATAAATAACACCGGCCCACAAAAAAAAAGTTGAATTACTATTAACTATATATTTCTTATTTTTGAGCGCTGAAAATAAATATGACTATAAAAATACCTCAAAATACCTCGCTCCCTTCTTATGTGAAAATGGTTTTAGTCAGATTTGGCTAAATTCTAGATTTGTTATAGTTCTCGACTTTCTGATCAAAAGTTTATAAGGGCACAACCACCAAAAATCCATAAGACGTGTCATTCTATTCCATAAGACCCTTTTTGTTGTGACTTATTCGCTTTGTCGTCTCCGACGCAATTATAATGCGGAGATATCGGGCCTGGTGCTACCCTGGCTGCTTTTTTTTTGGCAACCGGGGGTCTGACATGGGAGTCTGTTCCAAATGTAGGTGAAAATGATCACACTTATTGGGGGAAATCGATAGATGGAGGCGTTTTTGGGCTCGTTAAGAATAAATGGCACTACAGATGATTGATTTGTCGTTTTGCGGCAAAAACTGACAGATAAATAAGATTTATCCAATACATACAGATAATGAGACAATTACTAGCTTTATTTTAAATAGATAAACTCAATAATAACCCCCGCGCGGCTTTTACTTTATTGAGTGGATAATTATTTATTTTACCCACTCAACTGTCACTTGTCAAATTATTTTCTTGTAAATGTCATTAAAATTTTTAATAAAAATATGAATTCCTAAGCTATATATTGGATAAAACCTTGTATGGCACTCATGGGTAAACCGATGTTGCCCTCCCCAAAATTAACCTGCTTATCTGACGCCTTAATTTTCTCATGGGTAATATCTTACTTTACCCACTAGTACCATAAATAACTATTATTTTTCAATTATTGTTTTACTAGATCTACGCAAGTTTTGACCAAGATTTAACAACAAATTATATTTAAGGCACCGCTCTTCTTAAAAAAGAAACTAAAAAATATATTTTTTGTCCAATGTTTACCGGAGGTGGAGTAAGACTATTTTATTATCAGATTCAGCGACCTAAAAACACACAAATTTTACAAAACTATTTTAAAAATTTAAAAATTATTAACTCTGACCTCTGGGAGTGAATTGACAATAATTACGTTTTAGATTCAGTGTCACCGACCCTAAAACACCCAAAACCCCAAAAAAATTGAATATTTAAAATTTTGGGTCTTTTCTGGTGTGGTGCGGGTTTAGATACTTTTTATTGTATTTTTATTTCACATAACTTTGCAGACCTTCTTTTTTTATAGTGTATATATAAATTATCATACACCTATTTATAATTAAGAAAATACCAACTTATAGACTCTTCAGCCGCTTTCTTTGAAAAGACAATAGGCTAAAGACTACCGAAAAAAAAATGCAACCGACGAAAAAGGATAAAAGTTAGAAGTTGCCGCTAAATATTTCTAAAATTCGATTCCAAAATATAAATTACTGAATTATAAGTCTTCGCAAATATTTAACAGTCCAACAAAAGCAAAAGTGCAGTTGGCGGTGCAAAAACAAAGGAATATTTCAGGAACTGGCCCCGGTCGGCTTGACGAAATACTGTCAAACTTGATAAAAAGTGGTCGGGCTCGAGTTTTAAAGGTTCAAAACTCGGCAATCATAGTTGGATGAAATGGACGTTTATACTAACCTACAGTCTAACTCCTATACAGGGTTATTCAGAAATAAGTTTAATAATTTTAAGGGGTGATTCTACATTAACAAATATGAAAAAATGTTCCTATAAGGGTTTATCCGGAAATAAGTCCTAAGGGAGCTACGACTCATCTAAAAAGTAGTTTTTATTTAATATCTCTAAAACGCTATGAATCAGAGTACTTAACGAATTTTTGCATGTACATTTTTTAGTTTCTATTTTTGATGCTCAGAACGTAAAATTTTCTCTTTAACTGCAATTTTCTCGAGAACGGTTGGCCCTACGGTGGGTACATTTTTTATGTATTTTTAATTTAAGAATCATATTTAATTGATAAAATGTCAAAAAATCTACAGATAAAAAAGTTTGGGACAAAAAAGATTTTTTTAGAAACCTTAGACATCTTATCGAAAATCTCAAAAATCTTTGAGATTTATGTAGAAAAATTTTGAAGTTATACAAAAATATTTTGTAATGCTTAACCCTTCGGGTGAATGTTTCTTTTAAGAACAAGGTGTCAAAAGATTTGTCTTGATGACTGAGTGAGACTGGCTATGGATAACTGTCTACGTTTCGCCTGATTGACATCATTTTCCAAAAAGACCAACCAACCAACCAACAGACAAAAAAGTTGTTAAAAATCGTTTTTTTTTTGTTTTCGTAGTGAAACGCAAAATATAAGCATTTTAAAATTTTTAATGGGTTAGACCATTTAAAATTATTAACAACTACGTGTCTATACGCAATGTGTTTTTTGATCTCGGTCGCTAATTTTATAAATTCACTTTTAAATGCAGAAAAAAAAACGTTTTAAAAATGTTATAATGAACATATATTTATTAATGAATGATGCCTATTGTTAAGATCAAAAATTTTCCAGGCCGAATTCCTGAAAAATAATTGTGCCAAAAGGTAGAAAAAACTGTTTTAATAACTTCAGAGGGTTATACGAAGTTTACAAATGGGATTAGTATATTACATGCCGAGTTGGAAAATATTTTATTTCCTGAGGAAAAGTTAGCAAGACCAAGGGGCGTAGCCCCGAGGTCTGCCAATTCCCGAAGGGAAAAATTAAATGTTCCAGAAGGTTTGTGTACTATTTTATTCACAATTATACCTATTTATTTGACAATTGTTAATTTATTTTCCAAAACAAAATTGATCATCTTTAAATGTATGAATATTGGTGAAGTTAGCTACAAATGTTTTGCTTTTTTAATGCACGTATAGAAGATCTCCACGAAAAGAAAAAAATAACTATTATACTATACTAAAAAACAGTTTTTGTCCGTGTATCATATACTATTTTTAATTCGACTGTAATGATCTTAATAAATTTGTATTATTGACAAAAAAAAATAACGTTTAAGTTCAAATGTCGTCAGTTTCAATAGGTATCAATCAACCAATTATCGTTGACTATTTTACTTTTTGCACTAGTGGGAAAAATCAAACTTTTTATAAAGATTTATTGTAAAAAATCAAAAAATATGCAGTGACTCTATTTAATTAAAAATAAATAATTATAATAAATTAAGTGATAAAATTTATTTAATTTTTTTGTATATATTTAATGTAAACAACTTTTTTATTAGACATTATTTTTTGTTCACTGTAATCATGATCTTGTAAAAAATGTGTTTACCATCAGTAAAAAACTATTGAACATAAGAAACAGCTATTTATTTGTATTAGTGTTGATTTTTTTAAATAAAAGAAAATTAAAATAAGTGTACTGTACTTTACCACCTATATGTATAGGTGTAAATATGTTTGTATGACAGTATCTATTATTATTAAAAAAATAATATTTTTGACGTTTTGTTACGTAAAAAAATAGTGATTGTATACCAAGGTAGAGAACAAACTTTTTATAGCTGAGCGCATTAAATTCCGAGGTGCGTAGCAGCGAGGGATTTAAGAGTTCGAGGCTATAATAGTCTTCTCTACCGTGGTTTATATATTAGTTTTTTCACTACTACCACTATTTAACTATTTTTATTCAAGTAATAAAATAAATTATTAACAGAAATGATATTTTTTAAAATTTTTATAAAAGTCAAGTAGCCTTGATCAATGACATTTGCTCAAATAAATACTTTGAACTGACATTTAAAAATTTAGTTTCTTTATTTTTTTTTTTCATATTATTTAGCTAATTATTGATTGTATTAATTGGTAATAATTATAATTATATTTAATAAATAGAAATTTATTTAAAGCTATTTTCTTGGGTTTAATTAGTAAAAATTGCAAAAAGAACTAAAACATCTAAAACGACAGAAATCAATTGTTTATAAAATTTACTCCTACTAGGAGAGAAAAATTATTATTGCTATAGGTGAAAAAAAAATGATTTCACAGTCTGAAAACATGATAAATAATGGTATGTTCTAAAGCAGTAGTGAAAAAACAATCTTATGTAAATGTAGTAAATATTAAATCTCAAAAAAACTTTCTCGGTGTATATTATTCATTTATATTGTTTCAAATTATTGTTAATGAACATTGTATACCATTTTTTTATAGCAATTAAATTAACCCTTATAATTATACCTTTATAAATGGTTAAATTTTATCGAGCAGATTTTATATAAAAATAATTATATGTATATAAAAAATAGGCAGGTGTAATTAAGTATATGTGATGTCACAAACACACACCTACCTTCATTTAAAGGGCTGTCCATATATTACGTAACGCAATTTTTCAAAAAAATTACCCCCCCACCCTGTGTAACAAACTGTCACATTTACCAACACCCCCCCCCTGTGTAACGCGTAACAATATAAAATTTTTGTTTCGCAATAAATTTAACTGTATTCTCACTATTGATTCGTTTTTCTCGACAAAACAAACATGAACCTAAAATATAGTACAACATAACCTTAAAAAAAATTTACACGAAAAAATCACTCAAACTTTAAAAAAATATTCATAATCAATATCACACAGGGAAAAAATACTAGGTACCTCTTTTTACACTGAGTGTCACATATAACACGTATATTGTTTATGCACAGGTACACAAAATAGTACACACATTGGTGTTCTGTGAGTACACATTCCGCGCGAAAATGTATCATCGCCGATGATTCATCGGCAAGATCACGCAGGAACAGGGCCGTAAGATTTTTTTTTAATATCAATGTCAACAGTTTTTTTACTGATTACAATATTATTTAAATATGCATAGTTTCGTCAATTTTTGTGTGAAAAAGGGAATTATGGGCCACTAAATAATTTATGTTGAAATAAAAATACATCTGCCAAGCTTAGAAAATAAACATTAAATTTATTAAATTCCGTTACGTAACGTTTACCTAGACACCCCCCCTCCCACAAACTGTAACAATTTCTTTGACCCCTTAGGCGCGTTACGTAATATATGGACAGCCCCTTAGGCCTAGGTTCAAAAAATCAAGTTGAAAAAAAAAAATTACCTAAAGAAACAAATAAAAAAAATGGGAAATTATATTTCTTCTTCTTCTACCTAGCTATGGTTCTCCGCCAAGAGTAAAACAATCAAAATAATCATCACGAGATTTTTTCTTTTTATTTTTGAAGAAACAAATGAATTTTTAATATCACCTGGTCCCAAGCTAGTCCTATTAAACTATACTACAAATGTTACAGAGGCCATTAGAAAATAATATTAAATTTTTTGTATTTTTAGCTCGTATAAATATGGCACTTAATTGCTTATTCCTTTTTCGGAAAAAGTCAAAACTACCTTTACAGAATACAAAGTTATGCCGCTATACTATTAAGTTTCCTTTCGTTTAAATAGGTGGGCAATTCTTACAAAATGTCATTTTCATCGGAGATAAGAAAAATAAAAAAAATTAAATGTTTAAAAAAAAGTAAAATAAAAAAAAAATTCAAAAAAAATCAAACCTTTAAGGGCTTTTACAGCAATACTTCACACAACGATCATTATTAAACGAGTTATCGCAAAAAGAATACTTTTGGCCCCTTTTAACCCCCGAATTTTACAAAAAAAAAGCTACTGAGAACTTTGTATTTTTTATACACAAATAAACTGTTTTATCAGTGTAATATATGGTCTAAATTTGAAGTGTAGCTCAAAGCGTTAAGTTAAGTTATCGTAAACCCCGATTTTTACCAAAACAATCCCAGCTGAAAATTTTGGGTAAGAATATGGTCCAAAACTGAAGCCTTTATTTTTCATTAATCGTTCTCGAGTTATCGCTGTCACAAATCGCGGACAGACCAACCGACAGACAGACACCCATTTATATATTTACCTATAATTTCCTATACCAATAGCAGTTTATCATACAATAAAGAAAAATACTGTTTTTAAGGCGATTACGGAAAATGCCACCCGAACTCGGACAGCAAGGTTGGCAACCGTAATCGCCTAAACATTTTTTTGCCCGTGTATAATCAACTATTTTTTCTTCGATTGTAATATATTAATAAATACATTTGTATTTTTGACAACAAATTTGAGGTTAGAATTAAAATGTGAACAGTTTCAATATCAATCGACCAATTATCTTCGACTATTTTACTTTTCGGCCTAGGTCGAAAAAATAAACTTTTCATACAATACGTTTATTGAACAACAAGTGTCGCTTTTAGATGCAATAGAATAAAAATATTATTTGTTACAGCAAATTTGAATTAAGGTAAGTGCAGGTATTATGCCCATGCTGATAAAAATTAAAGGAGATAACTTCAAAACAAAATAATACTTATAGAGCCCAGATTACTTATTTATGCTTAAGTTATTAAAGAAAAACATGAAAAAAGTTAAAAAAATAAAAATTTATAGGCCATTTAAAAAAATGTGTCAATTGGCCATATAACCAACACGGTGCTGGTAATATGGCCACATAAAATAAATCATATTTTTCCATATATTATCAAGTTAAGTATTTATATAATATATAAATATTATGCTTTTTTTATTGCCTTTTATTATATAAAATTAAAAAAAATTGAAAAGTTAAATAAAAACTATACACCTCATAAAATATAAAAAAAAACAATTAATGGCTTTAGGTAAAGTAAAACATACTTGATAAATATTTTATACTAGCTATTTTTTTTTAATTATTCACAATCTGAATTAAAATGGTTCTTTGTAATTTTCTGTTATTCTTACACAATATTTATGTAAATAAACGTAACATCTATCAGCGAGCCTGCAGGAAGCATGCTTATTGCCATGGCCATATTACTATACACTCAAACTGGCCATATTACTCTACATTGTAATGTAGAACATTTGCTAAATTTTTGTTAAAGTTACGTTTACTGACTGAAATTCTATATAGACCAACTGTTAAATAGGAGGTTTTGCTATAATAAAATATAAATAAAATTTAAAGTACTTACCGTAATCAAATGTTATGAATTTTCAAAATATTAAAAATTTTATATAATCGTTTACCAACGAAAAGAAAATCACTAAAATCGTTGCAGAATTAAAAACATTAATAGTGGCGCGATCTAGCCCTTACCCTAGGAATCTTGTTACAAACACTAACTTAAAATAATGTAATCAAATTTTTTTCATTCTTACTTTTTGAAATATGGCAAATTGGCCATAATAAATACATGGCCATAATACCTGCAACCACCTTATATACATATTTTTTAAAATAATAGATGATAGATTGTACATTTATTATTAACACAACATAAATTATGCCTAATGGAAAAAGTTTCCACTCCATTAGGCATAAATAATAAATTCACAATTCGAATGCAAGAAGCAAAAGATTTTCCCAATACTAAACTTTTAATTTCCTTTCTTAAAATCTAAACTTTAAAGTTTCTGTCACGAATTAGCTAAACAACAATAAAAAAAAACACAATCGCAATAAAAAACAATTGATTTATTTAACTTGGGACCAATAAAAATAATTATGATAATCAATTAACAGTACGATAAGTATTAATTATTATGAAATGGCCAATCACGTCCTTTTTAAAGTAATTTAGTGTCAAGTTTAATTTATTTACACTTGTCAACATAATTATTTAACACATTTCATTTCATTACATTGGTTAAATTTTTAGTTAGTTTAGTGTTAACTATAATAATAATAATAATAATAATAATTAATAGATCAATCGACTTACCTGTAGGAAGATCGATCCTAATTATGCGAAGTAGCGTCTTTCTCCATTCCATCATCATGGAAATTCCATTTCTATGCCCCGTAGACTCTGTGGGCAAAATAATTGACTACATGGCATGGAAATGGAATTTTCAAGATGAAGGAATGGAGAAAGAAGCGCATGAAGCATAATTTTTTCTTAATCTTACACACACAGAAAAAAATTCTAATATAAAGTATTTGTGATACTTATATTAAAATAATTTAAACTATTCTCCGTGTCTGAAATAGAACGCAGTGACTAATACCTAAAACGTATTATGCTTTTCTCGTATAAGGGATTCCCCTTAAACAGAGTTATAGTCGCTTTCAAATTTATAGTAGAATGTTTAAATGTAAAACAGATTAATGTGAAACAGGGACGTAACTAAATTTTATTATAATTAATGCGTATTTATCTCATATAGCTCGATGCACAGAACCAAATAAAACAAATTAAAGCCGGTCCAGTAAATATTTATCGCTACAAATGCCTTGTGGGTGTGGCTAAATCTTTTGTGAAATATGATTGGAGAGGGTCGAACGTTAACTGGCTAGAATCAGTCCACGTGGACTGGATAAAAATACATTAGTTTAATAATAGGCCGGTCTGTTTGACTAAAAAGTTTCCTTAAATGCTAGGTTATGTTTTTGTCAACAAATGCAGAGACACGTCAAAATTGTCTGGTTGGCAGCATTGTTTAACTTGCAATATATAGCGTCAAACTTGCGTATAACTTGCTCCGTGAAAAGGCAAATAAATGTGTACTCGTCCTCATGCTATATCTGGCAGCAAACTTGCATAGCACCAAACTTGCATATAAATTGCTCCGTGAAAAGGCGCCTTTAACCGTGAGTTTTTCTGTAGTGTAAATAAGTTCATATAAAATGGTACTTTATATCAATTTTAATGCAGTATTCCAAGGTATTTTAATTAACTTAAGATGTGTAAATATTGTATATTGTATGATATATTAATTACAATAAAAATGTACTTAAATAGATATGTAGAAAATTAATTCAAATCACAGAACATAAAATTATATGATACATACGCTTTTCCGAGTATTTTTCTTGTAATGTGCATATTTAATTTACTATCTATAATTATAATATTAATATAATTAATATATGGTATTATTATAAGGTTAATTAAATTATTTATATCTACAGGGTGGTCCGTTTTATTATCATACTTTTCGCAGCACGAAATCTCCAAAATTGTCAAAAAACTAGACAAAAATTCTTGTGTTTCATGAAGAAATAAGTCCAGGTAACGTTCTTTCATGTACACGTTAACTCAAGAACGAAATATCCGATCGACTTTTCAGGAAAAATCAAGTTCTAAGTTTTTGAATAGTGACAAAAAATATAATATAAACCACGGTAGAAAAGACTATTATAGCCTCGCACTCTTAAATCCCTTGATGCTACGCAGCTCTGGATTTAATACGCTCGGCTATAAAAAACGTCTTCTCTACCTTGGTATATAATTACTATTTATAATATTTTAATAATATTTTATATACGAAGTTATAAGTTTCTTTAAATCTTATAAAGACCTATTATGCAGTAGAAGGAATATCATTTTACCCTTACACTAGCGCCCTCTAGCCATTAGGCCCTCTAACTAACCCCAAAAATTCACCCTCGATGCTCCGGAATGCAGAGATATTTTTCGGCTCTTTCTCCACCCTTAAATTTCACACTTGTGCGCCATCTAACGGACGGTAGACCAACTAATTTTGGGGTGTGAATCAATGTTTACGGAGGGCGCATTTATAATCAGTTAGAAGGTAGAGATCTACTATTTTAAGATGTTGATATGATACAGGGTGGACCAAAAAGTAAGCAATAATCCAAATGGAGTTTTTTTATAAACTTAAAAAGCCTGTAGGTGACTTATTGAATTAAAATAAAACTATTATTTATTAATACCTAATTCTATAGAATTAAAAAAAGTAAAAATTAGTTTAAACATAGTTTTTCTTAGCAAAAAATTGTATGATAGTGATTTGGTAAGTAAATAGGCATAAAAACAAAATAATTAAATTATTACAATATTTTTTAGTTTAAATTTTATAATTAAGTAATTTAGTTAATTTTGTTAAAAATATATTTTTTAATTATAGTTGTCTGGTTAATTGAAGCTTCTTAATTAAAATTAATTATGTACTTACTCAGATTGGACTATATAATTTATTTATATTTTTTTTACCTGAAATAAAAAAGAAAAATTAGTAAACTAAAAAAAAAGTTCTATAGGATATTTACTATAGTTAATATGTTAACATGTTTGTTTAACCTCGTACTATTCTACTTAATTAAGCATTTCAGGACTTGTAAAAGCTAGTAATAGAGAGAACCACCGGCTTTAACTGACGTGCGAACCGGTTTCTGGGGAATGTCTCGCCTTCGCCAAATTTCAATTATTAATTAACTAAAAAGTCCAAACTGTTCTTATAACACAGCTGTGTTATAAATACAGGCCTATGTAGGCCCATTTTTTTTTGCTTCACTGAAAAAACTGTCTAAAATGGTAAAGATCTCATATTATTTCAGAGTAGCAAAAAAATGAGCCCATGAAATGCTTTTTTGTGACAGATTCGTGTTCAGAATACCAAAATAAATAAGAATAGTGGGTCTCAACCCCAGCACAGACCACTTTTTTTTTCTATTCTTATGTATTTACGGATGCTGAACACGAATCTGCTATAAAAAGGCACTTTATGGGCTCATTTTTTTACTACACTGAAGTTGCAGATGAGATTTTGACAATTTTAGACAGTTTTTTCAGTGTAGCAAAAAATGAGCCCATGAGTTGCTTTTTTTATGGCAGATTCGTGTTCAGTATCCTAAAATAAATAGGTGATTCTCAACCCCAGCACCGGCAACATTTTTTTTGTAGGCCTTTATAAGGCTCACAAAAAAAAAAGTTGAATGTGCTGGGGTTAAGACCCACCTATTCTTATTTATTTTGGTATTCTGAACACGAATCTGTCACAAAAAAGCATTTTTTTGCTACTCTGAAATAATATGAGATCTTTACCATTTTAGACAGTTTTTTCAGTGAAGCAAAAAAAAGGCCAATGAAATGCCTTTTTTATGACAGATTCGTGTTCTTCAGCATCCCAAAATATATAAGAATAGGTGGGTCTCAACCCCCGCACACACAACTTTTTTTTCATCTGTGTAATTATACATACTTCTCTCTCTCTCTCTCTCTCTCTCTTTCTCTTTCTGTAGAAATTCTCTCTTTGTCTAATCTAAATGTAGCGCTGAACATTATTTGTAATTGATTCTACGCCAATGTTCCCCATTAGGCAGTAATTTCAATAACACTTCATGTATTAGCACCTAATAAATTAATAAATTAACGATAAAATTTATATTTAACAACTAATTCCCTAATTATTATTGCACATGTGTGTTTACTTTAAACACAATTTCTATTATAATAGAAATTAAAATTTTATTTATTTTATTGATTTAAATTACGGAATTACAGAAACTTTAGTTAACTATCATTTTCACTTGTCATTATTGTACAATTCTTAAGGATGACGCTATGGGGGTAGGGGAGGGATAATTTGGCGGGTAAATAAATACATCGATCCGAGCTATTATCCGTGTCTGGAAAAGACTGCAGTGACTCATTTGCAGTGAGTTAGACCCGGTTCCGATTGGTTAAAATGCAATTTTTGGCATTTGTGGGGCATTTTTTTGATCAGACAATTCTCGGTTATTAGTAAAGATATCAATATGGGGTTTTTACCATTGTTTAGTTAAAGAGTGCCCAAAGTCGCCTTTTTTCGATTTTTGTTTTGTTTTTAATATAATAAAGAAGGGTGTCGTTTTAAAGGTGAGTTTTGGACTAAATGAGAATATGTTTTTGTTTAAAAATGTGCAAAATAATGAAAAGAAATATTGAAAAACTGTTTAATAAGTTTATTTGTTAATTTTGATCAAACTTATTATACGTTAACAATTTTTGTGTTATCGTAAACGTGACAACAATGCTAACGTGCTAAATGCCTTTCTCTTAAAAAAGTTTAACTGAACATCAACATAACATTTGGAATAAAAACACTGTACAATATTAATTAAATGTATTTACACTACAGCTCCAAAGTCCCTTAAAACTTTTTCATGAAAATATAGAGGTATTTAACACTTCTAAAGCCATATTAAATTACTAGTCTGGGGACACACTGTCCCATGGGACTGCAGGCTTTAGGTTACTATATTATAACGTTGGAGCTGCTCGACTGCTTTACAATATTATTACTAATATAATATCGTGGTATCCAACGTGTTAATTTTACAGTTCTACAGTCAAGCGCAGTCAACACATGAAAATACACAGCCATTGGCACCACAGAAGGGTTATTTTTATTTTGACATGACATGACACTTGACATGAACCATCGTTAGGTGCAATGTTGCCAAATCGTGCATTGACATATGTAAAAATTCGTAATTAAAGTAGGTCTGTTCCGGGATGTAAAAGGCTGAAATTTTGTATCTATAAGCATGTAAAGTCTTATCGTTGCAGGCGATTTATCCCATACCCTCCTTTAATTTTGCATATTAGGAAATTACGTACTTTTAATAATAAAAAGTCCTAAAAGCAATAATTTTTTGCACAAAAAACCTGTGTAGAGGTAAAATTTCATAAAGCAATCGCGCATGAAACTGACTGTCAATTTCGGTTTTCTTACCGAATGCGAGTACTCTAGGTGGTATTTTCGACAGAAAACATTTCTTGAACCAAGAATCTAATGGATGGTTCCAGGCCATCTACGATTAGGTACTGTTACTCTTCCACCAGGTAAGCGGCCTGGGCACCTGTGTGACGTAATGTCGGGGCGTAGCTGAAATCGGAAATAGGCGTGCCCGTGGGTTTTCTATTGGTCGCGTGGGTGGGTACGAGACGACGCCTCGAGTTTAAAATCCACCCACATTCGCGAGACTTTCAAACTGATTACGGTTGTCGGGTTTTTGACGAGACCCCTGAGCAGAGACCTCTAGTTGAGGTTGATGAGCAAAAGTCACGTCGGTTACAAACAAGCTTCAATACTGCTCACAACAAAAAAATACTTAAAAACTACAAAATTTCAGAAAATAAAAATAACTGTTTTTGGTTCTTTGACCCCCTTATCCCACACCGACTTTTACTAAAAACAATCCCAACTATGAACTTTGGGTAAGAAAACTATGATCCAATTTTGAAGTCTCTAGCTCAAAGCGTTCTCGAGTTATCGTGGCCACAAATTTTCCCGCACAGACAGACGACCGACATTTATTTGAAGTCTTCTTTGTAGCGCCTTCGCCAAAACTGCAAATATAAATTAACAAACGGGTACAACTTTTCACTTAAACTAATAACAAACTAACAAAGTAAACAATAAAAAACTGGAAGCGTTTAATAACGTTTTAAATAGAAAAAGACAGTGCTGTTAAAAAAGCAATAGGGGAAAGTAGGTAACCGTGCGCCGTGGGTAACGGTGCGCTCA